>APFE031551485.1:638-10904 GCA_000404065.3 Pinus taeda | reverse complement strand
TAAAGTCCCTTCTTCCTTCAGATCCAGATCTGCATCACCATCCAATATACCAGCTCTAACACTTTTCAGATCTTTCAAAAATAATCCAGATGGTGATTTGCCACAAGATCTCCTTCCTCTTTTACAATCCTAGGCCTTCCCCAATACCATGGTCCAAAACCATAATATTTCAATACCATGAACCCAAAACTATGGATCGGCACAATTGACGAGACGCCATGGTCCAAAATATAGGTTCAAGTTCCAAGATCTAACTGCCATGGACCAAAAGAGTGATCCCCAACATATACGCGCTTTTATAATGTATAACCCGCGTGTATACGCGCCTTTGTCTAGATGAACCTGCGTATATGACTTTTTCTACTGTTTGAGTGCCTGATCTGAGATCTGTTACCAGAGACGGTTGCCATCAAGGACAACACCTGTGCCATAGCTCCAAACCTGGGCCATAATTCCAACAGGGTAGGCCAATGCTACCTTCAAAACTTAGGGCGAACAACCCTATGATTCTAACATACAATTTGCACTCTGTGCCCGCAATTCACAGATTCTTTTCAACAATAGTACACAAAACATGGGCTTTGAACCCAAAAACATGTTGCAGGGGGATTCCATGCCCAACAATGACCAAGTCTTCTGTGCCACAACTGTGTTTCATTCTCTTTTCTTAAAACATAGTTTACTATGGAGTCATCAAACACATATACATTATTGTGAGTTCTGATTTATTTTCCCACCATCTTTCCATGTTTCTCATTTTGGATATCGGAGTCCTTGTATTGAAAGATCACATCATAGCCATTATCACACATTTGGCTTACACTACGCAAGTTGTTCTTGAGACCTTCCACGTACAAAAATTTTAACTTTCCGTCTTTTGATCCAAAATTTCTATGTCTTTACCCTTAATTCTTGTTGGGGCATTGTTGTCGAAAGTGAAATTGTTCCCTCTGTATTTTTATTTTAGCCACAAAAAATTTCTCTTATCCCTAGTCATATGCTTGGAACAACCACTATCCACATGCTATCTATTCTCTTGATTATTTGTGGATAGATCAAGTCCATATTGCATGCTCTTTTCAGTTCTTCATTTCCAATTCGAGAATATTTTTGCCGAATATTCTAGAGCTTAGATAGGTACTCAAACTTGCTTTTGCAAACAATTTCCTTGTGCCCAAAATTATTACATTTGAAACACTCAACATCACTTAACAGGGTAGAGAAGGTATTTTGATCTCTGAAAGGAGAGTGTTGAGATCTAAACTTCTGATACTTATTATATCTAGAATTTTCATCTCTTTCAACTTTGATCCTTCTACAATCAACAACCTTATGTCCAAACATGTGACACTTATAAAAATAATTATAGAATAAATAAGTGTACCTATTGGTTGAAGGTTTATGATTTTGTGCATGTAGGTACCTCTATTATCTAGATGATTGATTCATTGTCCATTGGTGTGGCTTCATGGGGTGGATGAAGTTATTATTCCAATGATGATCTCCTCTTTGCATTGCTGCCCTTTTGTCTTTATTTATTCTTTATTAAAGCTTATTTTCATATCTTTGTGGTTCCTCAAATCCCGCAGACCTGAAGTTTAACGTTCCCATAGAATATTCCCGTGTTCTTCAGTATCCTAGACCTGTTTTGATTCTTGAAGACATTTTACTATTTAGAATATGATCTAGCTTTCTTGTGCTTTCTGCAAATTTTTAATTAAACCTTTCTTGGTCTCCATTCTCTCAAGATCCATTCTTAGGGATAGAACCTCTACCTCGAGACTCTGACAATTTCCTTCCCATTCATGGATCAAATCATGAAGAACTTCTTCCTTTCGCTTCACTTCTTCTAATTTTACTTTCAAGGATAGAATTTCACCTTTGCATGTTTTTATGATTGTTTCCTTTTGCACCTTGAACAACTCTTGTTTTTAATTCTTGTTCTCTTCTTCTAGTCTCTCACATGTTCCAATTTTTTCTTCTACCAAAAGGGATAAATTGTATTTTATTTCAATGGCTTAAAGTTTTTCGTTTTGATAAATGAACTCTTCATTGTTTGAGTTTCACATACATTCTTTAGCATGCTGCAACTATTCTTTTAGCTGCCTGCTCTTTTTCCTCATCTTATTTAACTCATCAATAGCACTGATGATCCCCCCTTCAAAGTCCACTACTCCTTATTTTTCTTCTTCCTCTTTAGAATCAATAATATTTTTTTCTTGGAGTATGCTCCAAATGCCATAAGCAAGTAATTTTCTAAATCTTCTTCTAAAGAGTTTTCGTTGTTTGACTCGAGTGTTGAACTATCCTCTTTGGAGTAGAGCCCATTTTTCTTATAGAACTTCTTTTTTAGATGTTTCTAAGATTTTTTTCTAAATTTCTGATCATCTTCCTTTTTAGACCTTTCTCTATAAGGGAACTTTGATGAGAAACGTTCGACTCTCCCACAATCAAAGCATTTAAAGGGAAACTTCCACTTATATTTTCCTCGGCAAAGCTTCGTTTTCCTGGCAAATTGAGCTAGCTCTTGATCAGATTCATAGCTGGATTTATATTTATGATCTTTGTGCTCCTTGGCCTTCTTGGATACTTTGAACATTGCCTCCTTGTGTTCAAACTTCTCTCTTCATACTCTCATCTCATAGGCTATGAGAGTACCAAGCTACTGGTCCATCTTGAGATCCTTTAAATTAGCCATTTCCTCAATAGCTGAGACTTTGCCATTAAATCTCATGGGTAGGGATCTTAAGACCTTTTAAACATTCATATCTTCCTTGAATTCTTCACCAAGTTCTCTAATCATAATGTTTACTTCATTAAATCTGAGGAATTATTCTTCTATGCTTTCTTCTTCACTCATTTTTAAACTTTCAAACCTCATTTCGAAAGTTTGAAGTTTGGCATGCTTGACTTTGTCATCTCCTTCATGACTTTGATTGAACTTCACCCACACTTCCTTGGAATAATTACGGTGCAAAACCTTTACGAGTTCAGATTGATTAAGGCTAAAGAGAATGGCATTCTCAGCTTTAGCATTATTTCCATACAATTTCTTACCATTTGCATTAGTGGGAGGGACATCAGGGAGATCATAATCTACTAGTACAGAGCTCTAAACATCTAATCCTAGGGACATAAGATAAGATTTTATCTTAACTTTCCTGAAGGAATAGTTTGTCCCATCAAAGATCGATATCTTGCTTGAGTAAGCATCTTGACTCTCTTTCCTAGACATAATTCCTTATGGATCTACCTTCCAGTGGTTAGACTATTCCTAAAGGAAATTGGCTCTGATACCAATTGTTGAAATAAGGAATTACTAGGAGGGGAAGTGAATCAGTAATAGTGAGGTTCTTAAAACATTTTATGAATATGTCTTTAGATATTTCCTCTGTTATTCATTACTTATGAGAGCATTCATACATAATACAAATAGCTAGCTAGATAAGATATTTGCATGTACATACAATCCATCACTTGATCAACATACACATATTGACACTAGTATTTTTACGTGGAAACCCAAGGGATAAAACCACCAATTTGTTTGTAATTATGATGTAAATTAGGCACCTACTTAATTACATTAGTTTATTTGTGAGCACCCACCCATAGGAGGCACCATCCCCACTAAGATAGTAAGCACCTACTTTCCAAGATGAACCAACCTCTTATGAATGCAGACCACCACCTACTCTAGCCATTATTTTACCTTTTGTACAATTTTCAAACTGAAAACATAGGAAAATACAGATATAGAAGAATACCAATCTGGTTGATTGCAGAATCAACTTCTTCTCTCGGTTCTCTACTATTCCATAGGGTGTCTCAGCGTCACACAACAACACTTATCCTCTTCACTCTACCTTTTATTCCACATGTTCTCTGTAACAGTCTGCTCTAGTTCAACACTTGGGCCAGTTGCTCGGCTCTCACACACTCTGATCTACACTCTTAAACACATGCAACACTACTCACTTCCCCCTTTTTCTCAATGGCAATCACTTTTATGATCCTCTGTTGCACTTTGGACAATGTTTCCTCTGCTACCTATTTCCACACTAGCTGAGTGTACCTTTGTATGGCTCCTCGATGTTGTTGTTGTGTTTGATGCTAAAAGGCTACCATTGTATGGCTCAGTATGGCTCCTCCATTCTAGAATGCTACCACTGTATTAAGCATGAGGATGGTATCTTGAGCGCTTCAACAAATATCTGAGTGATTGTCCATTCTAGCATCAAACACAACAACAACATGGAGGATCCATATAGAGTGATAGGACCAGGTGTCGTGATCGGGGGCATAACACTTAAGTGCCAAGGTATTTAGGCTCCTTTCAGGGTTATTTCTCCCTATGTATTTCCTCTTTCACCCTTGGTTCCTTTAACTTCTCATGCAGGAACCAATACATTAGAAGCTCCTCATTTTGTAACTTTTCTGAAATTTCAATTACGGAGGAATTTTGAAATTGTGACCTCTGAAATAATTCCCACGTGGCATCACATAGAACTTAGGAACTAATTCTGCTTTGTGCCCTTGGTACTTTGTGTCTCCCACGACCAATCGCCAGTCCACATTAGAGCTGCTTTATCAGACCAAAATTTTTCGTATAAAACAATTAGACAGGAGTTCTGAAAACTACAACCTCCAATATGCCGACCTCTAAGATGACGTCATGTTGTTGTCATCACTCCACATGGAACATCCTTAGTGGTGACAAATGTCATCCACATTTTTCCCCATTAGGGCACCAGAAATGCTGAATCAAACCGCCATGTGTCCATTGTACATCCACATCATGCTGACATCATTTTTCACTTTATCTCCTTAGGTTCAATCACCTACTGCAATGTGTCCAATTGGAGGAGAGAGAAAGGGTCCATCGGTCCTTGGTTTTTCAATATTTCCTTTGTGTTTCTTCTCCTTCACAAATCTCGACACTTTCAAAGAGTTGCAATTTATAAGGACTTATGAGGTTCTGAGGTTCCGATGGCCTCGACATTCTGATATTCTAATATGCCCTTTTCTCCAAGGTTCCAATATCGGGTCCCGATGTGCTCCGACCTCTGATATCATATCAAATTGTTTTCTCAAAAGAATTATAAGGGACTTCAACCTCCGATATATAACTCGCTCCAATATTTTGGGTTTCGAAATTGCTAGGCTCCTGAGGTTCCATACCTTCGAAAATCGGCTCAAATATTTAGCTGCTCCTTTCAGTTTTCCTTTAAATAGGTGAAAAAGGTCCCGATGGCTCCCTTCTTTCAATATTTGTCCTTCTGGAATTCGAATCCCGATATTTGACCTTCTTGAAAGGACTCCAAGCTCCTTTACTTCGACTATCAATAACTTTTGATCCCGATGGCCATTTATCGACTTCCACTTATCGTTGGAAAGCTCTTTCAAAGCAATTTCTAATGGAGAATGTCTGATGTACGATTTGAGCCCATCTGTTACCTCAAACATGGTTGAAAATATCTCTTCCTTAATGCTAGTCTATTTGACATCAATGCCAACATACCAAATGCCATAATCAGACAATGTTAATTAGCCAACAAATACATCAAACATTCATTCTTAATCTAATGAGTTAACCAGAATTGGTTTGTCTGGTCCATTAACTGGTGACAGAGGAGGACGAAAAGCTTCATGAACATGTCCTTCCATATCTTCTATCTTGCCTTCTAAATGGTGCAAGGTATCTTGAATCCTTTAAGTAAAATTATGTAAATAAATAAATAATAATTAATTGAAATTTTGTTTAAAAAAAACTATGATTTTTTATTTAATTAACAATAAATTATTTAAGTAATAATATATGTTACCATATTTAAATCTAAAATAAATAAATTATAACAACCAACTATATAATTCCCCGATGTGGGAGACAGAGGCAACTAATCTAGGGTAGGGTGGGGCATTAACTTCCATGCCCACACATCATGTAAATTAATGAGGTGCGTCATGGATGCTTCTTGGGGAAGGCGAAAGGTGATGTTTCTTGAGAAGTTTAGAGGTATAATAGTTACTCGCAACCCTCCAAGTTGTTGTTGGTTGTGGGTGGTAATGGGAGGTAAGGTGGTAGATGGAAGAGGTTCTTTGGGCATGCAGAGTGGCATTTTGTCTTCGCCACCCATAGCCCTCCAAACTACAACAACAAGGAGAGGAATTTCATTTGGTTTAGAAGGTTATGGATTTTCCACTATGGAAATTCAATGCAAAATAATTTGGGATTCGAGATTATGGAGACCTAGAAAGTCATTGGGTTGGGTCTTTGCATTTTAGGGGGTGAGACAATGCTTGTGTATAGAAGCTAAGGTGACATCACTTGAGTTCTCATTAATTTCTAACCATTTGGTAAATATCTTACTCCAAGTTTTAAGCTTGTATTAAGCTTTCTCCTATGGTTGGTTTGCTAGCCTTTATGTAAGGGAAGTAATGTGGTTCCTAGCATCTATGATTGAATATATAGATGGTAGTTGTGAATATTTTGTGGAGAGAGGGAAAGAACCCTTCTATGCATCATTGTCTAAGTTTGTGGTCAATATTAGTTTTTCAAGCGGTGACCTTCTTGGGGGCACATCTCCATTAAGAATTTGTAGCTACTATGTTAGGGATATCTCTCTTAATTCCAATTATTTTTTGCATATTTTCTTCCCCCCCTATAAGAGTATAATTCTCGTGAAAAAATTGGGGAGTTGGGTTATTGATCTCTAGGTTTGTCCTGCCTTCACTAGGTTTTCTAGTTCTATGGAGTTGGGGGTGATGAGTAGGCCTAGCCTCCTGTTGCGTGCTTGGTTTTGGAAGAATTTATTATAGCTCTAGAAAGAAGGTGGAGGGGAGATAATCCTAAATAGTTAGTCTCCCTATAGCTCTCACTGCTTTATTTGCATTGGATTTTACAAAAATTTGGGATCTCAGTGGAATTAACACATAACGTGTTGGGCTTTGGTTTGGTGGTGTATGCCTAATTCCCTGAGACCCATGTAGTAGCAATTTGGTTGTACGCGTAAGGGTTTAGGGCCACAGGTCCATGGAACAGAACATTAAGTGCAGATTCAATATTTAGGTGAAGAATTTATCAACAACCTATCCATTGTCCTTGAAGAATATAATTCCCCCCTCCGTTTGATTCTATGCAAAAATGACTTCAATAGGTCACTATACTCCTTGAACAAATCACATGAGACAAACATGAGGATGGGAATGAAATCATTGATTTTATGAACAATCTTCATCATAATCAATGACACGTGAAGGACCAATTTGTATATTTTTGTTTCGACCATAAAAGAATTCATGAGGTTGAACCATATAGAAGGTAGGTTGGAACATATGGAGGGACACGTTCATGAGGATTTTCATACTCCTTTGCCACCAGGTTACAGAATAGAGAACCCAACTCTTAGGAACTTCTTAGATCAAGGATGAAATTTAGATGTATTCTGGTACTTAGGATATTATAGTGCTTTTGAGCTATTTTCATGTGGTCTCTCAGTTTACTTTTATTGTTGGAAATGTGTTTCTACTATTTTTCCAATAAGTCTAATATGGATGGGGTTGGAAGATTTTTATTTCCTAGCTACTCATGATGTATCTTTGGCACGAATTAATAGAAAATCTAGATTTACAAAAAAATAAACTATATAATATGGAGCTCTACTAGGGTTTGGTAGGTTTCTGCAAAATTTCTAAACAAAGAAGGTGGTAGCTAAAACCAATGTCTTCAATATATGACCTCTTGAAGCTAATCAAATCTTATTGGCCCAATGAGAAACTCCTTAAGGAGAGGGAAAACCCCCTCCTACAACAATAGTGTGACGAGTGTTGAAAATATGGTGGATGCAAACGTTGGTTCCTTTTCAAGTAGAAAATATCTAGAGGATATTGTTAGCCCCTAAATCCGCCTTAGGCTGAAGGAAGGCAAAATTCAGAGTAACCACAAACCAAGCTCGGTCTGGTAGCTAGCCCTACCAGAACAGGAGAGGGCTCTCTCCGAGTCACACTCAGTGGATAGATAAACGAAATGGCCTGAGATGACTTACAGTGAAATATTTATCTTAAGCTAGTAAGTGAATATGGATATAATAAGTGACTGTTAAGAATGACTGTGTTTCTGGGATGGTATGGGACCAATGGGTCTCAATGAATATAGAATTTAATATAAAGACACATATTACTTCGTGAGGCAAGATAGGCAGAGAGTCCAGCAATTTAGTTTGAAGCAACGCGGAATGGAGAGATTGCTTAGGAGGGTGAAAAGGGCATGGGCAACATGAATCCTTTTTCAACAGAAGAAGAACACTTAACATGAAATTTTCCCACAGGCAGAGCAACAAAATTGAATTCTACCTTATCTAAATTAGAAAATTTCACCGGAAATGAATATGAAATGAGCTATGAAACATAACAAGATACATATGAAACATAAGAGACACATTTTCTACACTCACAACCACATGAATCTCATGAAACAGAGCCGCTGCCTTTCATTAATCCTTCTGTAAAAAATATACAAGAAAGAAACAGAGTTTCTTTCCCACAGTCTCCCAAAATTTACAGCCAACCAACCCTTTGTAAATAGTTTGCATACCAATATATATATGTGCCATGAAGAGATAGAATGCCCAAGGTTGGGAGTTACTCAGAATCATTACAAAATGAAGGTGGAGAGCCAAACATCAGCTACCAGGTGCGTGCCACAAACATGACAAATGGCTTGGGTGACCCTTTGCCTTCCTTTGCCACTTGGATAGATGCCCATTTGGAGTGAAAGTACTTTAAAATCTTTCTTTGGTGTCGAAAACGTGAAGTGTAGATGAGAGGGCCCACTTATGAAAAGTCGCGAATCGAAATTTCACGAAACAGAGGCAAATTGGGCCTTTTTTTCTATATGCACTACGCCACTTTGAGGCCAGTTTTGAGGCACTTGCAGGATTCCAAAATGTGCCCAAGTATGCTTGTTAGAAAGCCTGTCCTGACTACTTTCCAACCCAAGTGGAATTTTTGAATTTGGAGCTCATTAGCCCCTTCAAATCTTCATTCTCCCAAGACTGCTTCCTATGTGTCAAAATAGGGGCAGTGAGGCCATTTTTTGGGTGTTTTTGACCTCCTGGAGACTCAAATCATGCCCAAATTTCTCGCTTGAGCACCAGTAGTCGTGATTTTGCATGCTGAATTCAAAAATGCAAACCATTTCTCATTTGGATCTCCCAATCCTACGCGTTGCACCAGTGGCGCGGCGCATAGAGAGAAAAAACCTGTGTTTGTGCCAAAAAATTTCCATGTGACCAAAATTGTCCCAAATTTCTTGAAATTTGGGCTGGAGGTTCTCTAAGAGGGACTATGCTAGGCCACAGAAGCTTCAACTAAGATTCGAAGCCGATCTTGCTCTTTTGCCTCTTTTGTTGCTCTGCTCAATTTGGCCTTCAAGCTCCTTATCCGGGCCTTTGTGCTCATGTTCTATGCCCTGTAATGACAAGCCATCCTCCTCAGTATGGTTTGTCTCTATTGGCCTTCTCCAATAGTCTCTCCAGGTGGATATTGATCCACTCTTGCCATGACTCACGATCATTTTTGATCTCTTGCTCCAAGGTAGTGAGCTTGATCCTCCTTTGCTGGGTAGCTTGTCGATTCTCACGGATGCTTTGCAGCTCCATGATTGCCTGCTGGTCCTCAAGCTACTTGTTCCTCTACTCTAGATACTTGATTATCCATCTGGCCCTCTACACATTGAGTATCAAGTCTTGGATCTCTGTGTCCTGCTCCTGAATGGTCATCCGAAGTTGGGCATTTTCTGCCTCTGCCTCATCATCCTGAATGAGGATGACATCGGTCTCCTGTCCACCTGATGGCCCTTCATCATGCATGGGCTTCTTTCCCTTGTCCAATACCTGTGTCTTTGATGCTGGAAGTGAGGCCCCTTCCACCCTAGGTGGAGATAACACTCGCTTTGCTGTTGCAAACAAGTGCCTACTGCCTCTCTGATATGTAACAAAAACTGGCATGGTAGTGGTCTCATGGTGCTCATGCTGATGAGAAGGACCACCCATCTCCTGCTCTGGTTCTGATAGTACCTGTGATGTGCTGAAGAAGTCACGGGAGATAAATTCCTCCCAAGCAATGCCCTGCAATCCCAACTGGTGATCTACCAAAATCTGGATAAGAGCAAAGTGATACACACTGTTAAGCTGCTGCTGAGGGGTCTTATGCAGCATGAAGGTGTTCATCCTCTCTATGTTCCTACATATGAAAAATGGGAGGTTC
>APFE031551472.1:42179-58927 GCA_000404065.3 Pinus taeda | reverse complement strand
CTGTGTATGAGTCAAGGCCTCGTGCTATCATTATTTCTTTGGATAAATCATTATATAGGATACCGGAGGTAGCCCCACTTACCGCCACCTCTTTGATCACTGCCAAGAAAGGCAGCAAGCTTATCTCCCAAACTAGGAAATTCATTTTCTATTTGGTTTTCTCCCAAAGTAAGGGGAAGATCGTTGCTACATCCATGACCCCCGCAAAGGATTCCTCCACGCATCAGCAGCAACAAAGGGATACGGTCATGAAAAAACACAGGAATAACTTCTCCTCATCCACAAGGGTACCACACAAGTTTCAGGTGGGCGACAAAGTTTCGACTACATTTGCAGAGAGAACGCCTTACCAGAACCCATCAGAAACTCAGAACACTCCGACATGGTCCTTACACCAGTACCAAGGCTACGGCTAACAATGCTTTGAAGCACAACATTCCTCCATTCCTTCACTTGCATCGAGTGTTCAATGTGGATCATCGTCGACCATGCTTCCCACCATTTCTGGACACATCAGATATTGTAGAACAAATCACTAGAGACCCAGCTCAGCAAAAGCTTCCTCATCACAAGGAGGAACTCAACGCAATGGGGACCATTGCTTCTTAAGGGGGGAGGAATGATCCAGGTGGATGTTGGTGGCCACCCACCTATCCCATTTGGACCCCCACAACTGTCTCTTTCAGTTTTTTTAGTTTCCTAAATTGTAGCATAGTTTACTATTTTTATCAGTTTTTCGGGTCCTAGACTTCCGGAGCCGTTTTGAGGCCCTAAACGACGTTTTTTGGGAAATCTGGAGACAACATGGGTCCATGGACCAATGCACTTCCCAAAGTGGTAGTGCTCAGATAGATCTTTCTAACGAGCTATTGTACGCATCAAATGGAGATCATATGCCAAAGTTACGACCCTGGGAAATTGATGTACCAATTTACCCAAACGATGCCCACAATTTAGCGTTTCATCTTCTAGGGTTAGGTTTTGGGATGTTAAGGGTTTTCCATTGTTTCTCAACAATATAGGCCTTCGAGCCTCATTGTAACAAAGTTTAGAGGCATGTAGCCACCACATCTCTTCTCAGAGATAAGCTACCATCGCCCTAGTTGGTTTATTTCCATTTCTGGTTATAAGCATATTTCAATATTTTCCATTAATGAAATGAAGTATTATTTCCGCTGCATCTTTATGTATATGGTTATCTCTGTAATTTGTTGCATTCCTGTTTAAATCCAAATCACGACCTTGCTAACCGGTCACTGGTCTATCCGGAAGGTTAGTAGGCCCACCAGTCGAAACTGGCCAAAAAACTCAGTCAAAGGGTCCACTTCTCCTTTTTTGCAAAAAACCAGTCCTAACCGGCCGATTCGTAGAAAACCGTTTGGCTCCATCCTAAACCGACCGATTAGGAGGCACGCCCACCATGAGCCCAAAAAGTAACTTTTTTATTGTGTTTTAGGGGTTTTGGAGGGAAACTAAGAGTGCTTTCCCTCCAAAAGCACCCTCTCCAAGCCTTTAAGAGGCCCCTCTACCTCTCATTTGTTTCACACATCTCATTTGGAGTGTTTGTGAGTTTACTTGGGAGCTTGGAGAGTGTTGAGTTTTTGCTGGAGTAGTGGAACAATAGATTTTAAGCTAAGTAGTAGTCATCATGCCTCCAAAATCCAGAGATACTGCATGGGCTCATTGTGATATGATTGGTGGAAAAATGATTTGCAAATATTGCCAAAAATCCATTGAAGGAAGGGGTATTAACAGGTTCAGCCAACACTTGGCTGGGATAGGAGGCCATGTAAATCCATGTGGAGCACCAAGTGAAATAATAGGGCATATCAGGGTAGGATACCTTCAGAAGTTTGAGACTCGAGTCACTGAACCAATAGAGAAGTTTGTGACTGCAAAGTTTGGGAGTCAAGTCTCAACCAACTGAGTTTTATCATGATGACTCATGAGCCATGAGAAGTTTCAAGTGATAATGTTGATCACTATTATAGTATTATCATATATGTAGACTTGAGCCTTGTAGTAGGCCACTAGCCATATAGTTTGTAGGCTTTGTTTTTGCACTCTAGAGGCCATTTAGAGCCTCATTGCTTATGTATTTTGTGGATGATATGTATTGCACTCGGTGCCATTTTGATATATTCACCTTTACATCATATATAAATGAGCAATCTTTGCATATTTTGTCTCTATTGGCTTGGAATCATGGTTTTAAATCTTAAAAATAGTTTTTTTCATTAAAAAATAATTATTTAATATATTTTTCTAAAACCGGTTCGCTTAGACCAAACCAGTCCTGGTTAGACCGGTTCTAGTCAGTAAACCGGTTCATCAGGTGGACAGGTCCAGTCACCGGTTCCAGTTTTAAAAACATTGCAAAAAAGTTCATATAGGTTGTAGCCTGGAGCGAATAACAGCTTGCATGATTAGAAAGTTGTGGCTAGCACACTAGTGGTGGCCAATGATTAAGTAAAAGAAGATTTTTTTATAATAATAGAAGAAGAAGGAAGCAAAACATCTGACGACGGTTTATACCCTTTGGGTTTCCAACTTATATCTTGTGTCTCATGTGTTGATTATTTGTGTGGTTGTCCTTTGATGGTTATATGTTGTTTATTACTTGTTCATGTTGGTAATATGATATATATGATTATGATGTGATATGAAAATCTACATTGTGATGCTAGTTGAATGATGCATATTCATTATTTGTTTAAAAGGGAAAAAAGTTTTAATAATTGATCATAAGGTACACCACTGATTCATTCCCCCCCTCCCCCAGTGTTCAAGGTTTGCAACACTAAATTGATTTAAAACTTTATGATTATCTCATATGACTTAGGTGGTTTTTATATAGGTGAATTATCAAACTGTCCAGAATAAATATATGAGGTTGATTGAAAAACAAAGCAAGTAATATTAACATGAAAATATCACAGTGCACAACAACAACAAGATATGGATCTGAAGACCTCAAGAACTAGGCCATTGCAATAATGTTGGAACCTATGATATGTACTAATTGCCATGAGAGATGCTATGACTAATATGTTGTGTTAATAAAGCAAGGTAGAAGGATGCCTTGGCTAAGAATATTTTTCCTGTGGGAGGAAGCCCTGTCAAGGGATGGATCACTTGTCAGACTAAGGAAGTAGAGAAGGGGATCTCTAAACTTGGAAAGTGAGTGACTACATGGAAGAGTAAAATGGATCACTCAAGGGACCGAGGAAGCAGAGAAGGGGATGTTGGAACTTCGAAAGTAAATTGGTTTTAAAAGGTCATGTGCATACTCAGTGGGATCAAGCATAAATTTCGGAAGGAATAAGACAAGGTTGTTCCTCTGAAGATATTGAGGATAGTGGATGACATGGTTGGACATTGGAGGCAGATCATGCTCTGAAATCAAGTGAACGACCATGAGAAGGAAAAATAGAAACATTATGGACCAAATGGGGAGAATCAAAAGATGGTTGATTAGATGGGGTATCTTACTTTTTTTTGTTGTCATGTAATTAAATATAAATGTAAATGTAAAAAGAGCTATGTATTTAAAGCTCGTTGTTGAAATTTTGTGTTAGGGGCATAAGAACACTGAGGATAGTGTTCCTCAAGGGGTGGAAAAAGGGTTTGTCACAACCATTTTTCCACCCCCTTTAAATGTCCTTGTGAATTAAAATTCATGTAATAATGGAAAATGCAGGACATGGCTGAGCTGGAGGAGTGGACACAGATTCAAAGACTGAGGAGGGGGGTGAAACGAACAAAGTTTGTCCTTCAAGTTAAATACTCTAGAAGACTTGCAATATGAAAATATCCATTGAGGATACAAATATTATTATATGTAAAATGCCATGAAGAATGATGATACAATTGGGAGTGAGGTCCCTGTATATATAGTGAGGAAGTAGCCTTTCATGAAGAGTCATGTTTGTAGAGACATGCCTATTTGTTTAACTAATTATTATTTAATTACATATTATTATGATTGTTATTTATTATTTATATTTATTACTTTTACATAAATTATGTTCATAACAGAGGGGTTGCTTATGTTAGCTACCCATCTCCCTGGAAAATTAAATGGTATTCATGTTCAAGTAATGAAGTGTGTGTTTATATATATATATATATATAATACATTTTTGGATTTCGGCCATAGATGGAGGGCGAGGCGTAAAATTTCTGGTTAAAGGATAGAAAATAATTGGCGACACACCATACTTCCCTAGTTCAGTGGTACACATTGGTTAGATTGAAATGGTGTTGTTGATGAAGGGCGGGACAAAGCTTTTCTGTCACTTGTTTGTGAATTTTCATGGCACGTCGCACCCCTTATGACGTATGGTGTATAACCATCATTGATCATGGGCGGTATTGATAGGCATGGGACAAAAATCTATTATGTTACTTGACATAAAAGTTCACGTCGGGCCCCACTTGGTTGTCAAACAATTTTGTTGAATTGTGGCACAGGGTCGGGATGGGAAAATCCTTGTCCAAGGAAATGGTGAATGGTACGATATGTGACTTGGAGATTACACCTTGCCCCAAACATTTTTTATAGCATGCATTTGTCACAAAACATGAGGGTTGAACCCTATGGGCACTCAGGTTAAGCTGAAGTAGCCAAGGCCATGTAGGTTGAATGAGACAAAATGGGATGCTACGTAAGAGCCTCTCAAGATGTGGATAGGTGACATTATGTAGATGTTGATGACATGAATAAGTAATGTTGTGTAGATGTTGACGTGGAATGAAAATCATGTAACATGTGGTGTGTGGAATGGAAGTTTTTGGGCACATAAGCATTTGAATCCATCAGACAAGTGGCAATGATTTGTTGCGTGACATGGGTGTGGGTGGCATAGAAAACACACATAAGGCTGACATGGCAAGGTCTAGGTGACTGTGGGGTTTGGTTCCATGGCAATTCTTTCAGAGACGCTTTTTATGAAAGGCTGCAGACGAGATAGAATCCATAGGAAAATATGATGTGGTGGAGCCATGTTGGCAATGAGAATGATGTTGCACGACCACATAGGACATACTTGTTGATGTGGCAAGTATGAACGAACACGTCTTTGAATGGGCATAATTTTTTATCCGAGAGTTGGATCGTGGAAAAATTTACACCATCGAAAAGCTCTCGACGAGTTGGATGTGATTGCAATATCGAAAGTGGGTTCCACGCACTTAAGGAAGGAAGGAATGTTTGTAACCACATTTCCATAATGTGCCCACAGAGGTTGGGTTAGTTTTAATGTAATCCCTTCCACACAGCCAAAGAATAACTCAAGGGGGTGGGAGGGTGTGCTACATCTCCTCTAGCTTTTAGAACTCAAAGGAAAATCATAAATTTCACAAATTCCACATTTGTATTTTTCCAAATATAATTTAGATTAACATGGTTTGCATTTCCTCTAGTCTTTAAAAGTCAAATGATAATTATAAAAAAAATAAGCTGCCTCACTTCCTTTCACATTTATCATGCATAAAAAAATAAAATAAAATTTAAAAAGATATTGAATCAATTGCTTTAAAAAAAAATAAATTATTTAAAAGATATTTAATGAATTGCTTTTCAACCCATAAAAGAAACATAGAAGGAAAAATGAGATTGAACCTGACATTTTATTGTCATGAAGTAACCAGTGTTTTAAGTGGAGGATGATGTTGGTTATTCATCCAATATTGGTTGTCCTTCAGCTTATTTTTGAAGAGTGAAAAAAATCATTCCTATGTCAATTTTCTTAAAATTTTAAAAACATAATAATAATTCTATTTATTATAATAAAATCAATTTCAATTTTTTTATTGGTATTTGATGAGTGATTAACTAGCATTTTTTTATTATTTTAATTAATATTAAAATTCCTTTTTAAATATGTATGTTAAAATATTTATTTCATCTATTTAAAAATATAATAATTACACTGATGAAAATTTTAATGTTTATAATTATCAGCGAGTGTAAACAGACAAATAAATACAATCTGAGATAAACAAATAAAATTTGAAGAATTGCAATGATATTTGAATCGATAAATGCATGGTATATATCTATATAATTATCACCAAGTCTAAACAAATAAATAAATAAAATTTGGAAAATTGCAATAGTATTTGAAGGAATAAATGCACGGTATATATTTTTCTTTCTATATAATTATCACCAAGTATAAACAGATAAATAAATACAATCTGAGATAAAGAAATAAAAATTAGAGAATTCCAACGGTAATGGTATTTGAAGCAATAAATGCATGGTATATATAAAACAACGAGCAGATATTACTTGTAGGTTCGGTCAATAGAATCAATAATGCAAGGCCGGCAAGTAAGTCAGAGTGGTGACAAGCAACAGAGAGTAAGTGGTGTCAACGTGCTTACCTCTATCTGGGCATTTATCTTTGTTTCCGAAGGTGGCCACTCTGGTCTGCTTCCAGCTGCTTCCATGGGAGCTTTTCCTTGGGATTCCGGCCAGTTTGCTTTGATTTGATCTTTTATCTTGGATGTTGCTACCTGGATGAGTAAATGAGCTTTTTCCAATTGAGTTATTCCTGTGGCGATCACTAGCAGCTTATTGCGCTGCTTGAAATTTAAGAGTTTAAGTTCTTTCAGTGCATTCTTGTGCAACTGAGGAAACTCTGTCAACTGGTTAAAATCAAATACGATGAAGGATTCTAGTTTGGGAAATGCTCATGCCAGTCCAAACTCCTGTGGAAACTTAACGCATTGATTGTCTCTGCCCAGTTCTAGCTTCCTCAGGTAAGGAATCCTTGTTATCATAGAGTAATCATATGTAGCACTACACTTGTTGAAAGGTCTTATGATTCAAGGGTGATCGAGAGATCGGGATGGCTTCGGAGAACAAGGCGTGCGCAGAAGGGGCGAGTTACGATCCCCTGATCTCTCCTGGGTGGATCTGAAAGGCAGTATCAATGGCGTCAAACGGGAACAGGCAGTTCTGTTCACCAAAATGAACAGATCGCTCCATTTCATGTTTAATGAAAAAGGCAGTTTCGCTTATGACGACAGGAGGGCTAGGGTTACTGTACCAGCTAGCCAATCCATCGCTGTATTGAACACTAGAGGCAATGGTCACGTAGGAACCCCACTCATAAAATCGACTTTTGGGCGCCCTCTACTCACGCACCAGGGTAATTGTTCAGATCAGCCGGTAGTAGAGGACAAAAGCGAGGCAGGAAGGCTCATCTGGACAGCACGAAGGAGTTTATGGACTGTGAAGACTGCGACGCCCCAGTACCCGGCTGAACAGCAGAGGGTTTACGCCATCGAATGGAAGTCGGGTATAGAGACCCTACCCATAACGGCCACGAGCTCGGAGGCATGGATCTTCCTACTGGATACAAATGCCCATGACAGAGCGGGTGGATCTCTGAAAAATGACCTCTATAAGCCAGATCTAGAGAAACAAAGGAGTGGACAGGATCCAGAGATAAATGTGGCATCTGGATTCAAAGAGGAATTGCCAGATCCAACACAACGAGGTCTCCACAGGACCGATCTACTTCGCATGGATGCAGATCCGATTCAGATTTTCATCAAATCGATTGGGGGCAAACACTTTTGCATGCGGCTCAGTAAGGGAATGAGCATCCATGCGTTAAAAAAAGAGATCCAGGGTCACCTTGGAACCCCAACACAACATCAAAACCTTATATATTCAGGATACAGTCTGCAGGACAACCAAATTCTATAGTACTACGACATTGCCAAAGATTCAACCATTATTCTAAATCTCCGACTGCGCGGCGGAAGCACTGGAACCAGCTCTAAAAATACAGGTTCCTTTCGGGATGCAGTGAAAGGGAAGGAAAAAATGAAAAATAAAGCAGCACCACCACCAGAGCTACTACGCCCTTACATTGTTGAACAAAAGCCAGAATCACCAACGCTAGAAGTACCTTTGCCAGAGGTAACTAGTCTACACAGATATATCCAAAAATGCAGTTATTTGTAGATTTAATGGATTCTGGCCAAATCAGATGCTCTGCACCAATGGATCTTTCCAACATGGACATCTAACTGTGAAATTTACCTATGCCCAAAAGGGTTCTTCATAGTTAGATTTAACACAGAACAAGAACGAGACAACATTATCAATCAGGGGCCTTGGTTCTGGGGCAGTGTTGGCCTCTTCATCACCCCCCGGTTTCGGATTTCGACGTCAATACAATGAAAGTCTCAACGATGCCTGTATGGGTAAGGCTACATGGTCTCCCTATGCATTTTTGGTATCACAAAGTATTAAATGCCATTGGGAACTCCCTGGAGAAATTCTTAAAAATGGATGAAGACAAAGCTATCAGGGGAATATTTACATTTGCCAGAATATGTGTAGAAGTGGACCTGAGTTAGGGGCTACCTGATCACATCACTCTGAACATCAATAATTCTCAATGGATACAGCCGCTCAACTACAAGAACACAGCGTTCTGGTGCAGGGGTTGCATGCAAATAGGGCACCTTCAATATGATTGCCCATTTGCTTGAAAGGCCCCAAGAGAACCAAGAAACAACAAAAAAAGCCCAGAGGGTGGCAGCATACCGACCTGTTGGAAGAAGAAGACATAAACGCGGATCCTACAGAGAACCAGATAGAACCAGATACTCAAATGAGCCATAAATACACTCAGGAAGAGAATGCCCCAATTACTCATTTGGGGCCACACATTTCAGATCTGCAATAAGAGCCACTAATGGAAGTAAGCAGCATCAAATGAACTCATGGATCAAAGGGCTTGGAATCTGACAAGGAACTTCCACTGATCCCAATGGAAAATCAGCGAGCTATTATTACACCCACTCCCGACATTGGAGGTTGGCGGCGGGTGGAGAAGAAAAAGGGAAGAAAAGTTTAGGCTTGCTGGAACTTATTTTTTTCTTTTTCGTTCTTTTTGTTTCTTCCTATCATTACAGGAACAACCATCTGCCTTCTTTTTTTTTTTTTTTTTGCTGCCTGTCATTACAGGAACAACCAACTGCATATGCTTCATGCATCTACAAAATGTAATTTTATCAATATGAATAAAATTATGATTTTTTTCTATGGGAAAAAAAAGCAGTACACTTGTTATTTTTCAGTTTCAGCTTCGTGACGTTTTGGAGCTGATATATATTTTGGGGCAACCCACATCTAGAAATACGAAGTATCTCAAGGCTGTGCATCCTTATCACATCCCGGGGGAGCTGGAGGAACGGGTTATCATCATGATTATCTAAGTTAAGGACCCGCATCCTTGTCAAATTCATAAAATCCCCTCCTCAAGTTGAAGATTCCCCTCCTCCTCCTTAATACCAATACCTGGCTCGGACGATGAAACCTTTACACTAAACTTAATACCTGCCTCTAGCTTGGACGACGAAACCTTTGCAATTTTCAACGATAGGTTTTGCAGAAGTATCAATCCTCTTACATCCATCAATTTCAAGGCACCGACACTATCCATCAATCATCTTACATCTGTGAAATTCGAGGCACCGGCACTACCTCCTCTTGCGATTGCACTACCGCCTCCTCCGACTGCACTACCTCCTCCTGCGATTGCACTACCGCCTCCTCCCACTGTAACGACTGCACTACTGCCTCCTCCGACTGCACTACCATCTCCTCTGACTGCACTATGTTCTCCTCCGACTGTAACATAGTTGAGGGCTAGTAGAGAGGTGAGTTGTGATATGCCAACTTGGAACAACACAATTTTGTCGGAATGTTCTGTATTTAAATACTGCGGAAATATATGATTCTCGGTTCCTGTATGAAGGCGACTCAACTAATCACATCTACTGACATTCAAATATTGCAGTTGCGCGAGATCATTCAATGACTCGGGAAAAATCTCAATTTTAGTGTGGGATAAATTTAAAATTTTCGGCCTAGTCTACCTAGGCGGAGGAATGGCCCGATTTCCGTCACCTCCCAGAAAATCGTCCGGCTCCGGCCACCGACAATCCCTCCGCCTTCGGCCACCCTCCCCTAGCTCCGCCACCCTCCCCTGGCAATCCTGACATTCCCTGATAGAAAATCCGATCGGAGTTGGAAATCCTGACATTCCCTGACAGTTCGGATCTGAGTTAGAATTGCAGCCGCGGAGAGTAATTGCCATTTCCAATTCGAAATGAGGAATTGCGATCCCGCGGGCTGCTCACTCACCTTCCTCCTCGACTCGGCGCCTCCCGCTCTGCAGCTCGCCACCCAGGGACAATTCGGTGACACCTCCTACTCTGTTAACCACTGATTGAGACATGCACCATTTCTGTCATGTATCTGTCGCCAGCAATCGTAAATCCCCGAGTTAGCGAAGATGCCGCAGAGGCATTCAAAGAACAACAATGACTTGCATTCTTTACATACAACGAGAAGAGAAAGCTTGGGTATGGTACTCAAAAGGAAAGGCTCGGCAAGGAATCCATTAAGCCCTTTGATGCCTGCTCTCTGTGCCTGAAGCCATTGATAGACCCCCTCCGCTGTCAGAAGGGCCACCTCTTCTGCAAAGAATGCATTCTAGAATGCCTACTAGTGCAAAAGAAAGACATCAAGAGGTAAGATTCGATATCCTGAATAAACCCAATTTTTAGTTTTGAATTTTTTTGGAGTATTGGGTATTGTTTTCCCTTGATTTGGGAAAATAGGTTCCTGCTACCAGTGTCCTATAGGATGCTATAAGGGTTTTCTCTTTGGGTGTTACTGGTCCTCTGTCGGGAATTGTTCCTATATTAGGGTTTTTCATGGAATCATCCAATTGGGTTTGTGGGCATTTTCTGTCCCATTTTTTATGTTTTGTTTCGGGTAATGGATTCTTGTTATTAGGTTTCTTGGCAAACTATGCAAGATCAATAAATATCGGAGAGAACATATAATTTTGGCCTAGTCTCCCTAGGCGGAGGAATGGCTCGGTTTCCATCACCTCCGAGAAAATCGTTCGGCTCCGGCCACCGGCAATCCCTCCGCCCTCGACCACCCTCCCCTAGCTCCGCCACCTTCCCCTAGCAATCCTGACATTCCCTGACAGAAAATCCGATCGGAGTTGGAAATCCTAACATCCCTTGACAGATCGGATCTGAGCTGGAATTGCAGCCGTGGAGAGTTATTGCCATTTCCAATTCGAAATGAGGAATTGCGATCCCGCGCGCTGCTCACTCACCTTCCTCCTTGACTCGGCCCCTCCCGCTCTGCAGCTCGCCACCCAGGGACAATTCGGTGACACCTCTAACTCTGTTAACCACTGATTGAGACATGCACTATTTCTGTCCTCTGTCGCCGGCAATCGTAAATCCCCAAGTTAGTGAAGATGCCGCAGAGGCATTCAAAGAATAACAATGACTTGGCGTTCTTTACATACGACGAGAAGAGAAAGCTTGGGTATGGTACTCAAAAGCAAAGGCTCAACAAGGACTCCATTAAGCCCTTTGATGCCTGCTCTCTGTGCCTGAAGCCATCGATAGACCCCCTCCGCTGTCAGAAGGGCCACCTCTTCTGCAAAGAATGCATTCTAGAATGCATGTTAGCGCAAAAGAAAGACATCAAGAGGTAAGATTCGTTATCCTGAATAAACCCAATTTTTAGTTTTGAATTTTTTGGAGTATTGGGTATTGTATTCCCTTGATTTGGGAAAATAGGTTCATGCTACCAGTGTCTTATAGGATGCTATAAGGGTTTTCTCTTTGGGTGTTACTGGTCCTCTGTCGAACATTGTTCCTGTATTAGGGATTTTCATGGAATCCTCCAATTGGGTTTGTGGGCATTTTCTGTCCCATTTTTTATGTTTTGTTTCGGGTAATGGATTCCTGTTATTAGGTTTCTTGGGGAACTATGCAAGATCGAGAAAGATCGGAGAGAACATATAATTTTTAGATGCACTGCCCATAAAAACATGCACTGTAAATTAAATATAAGTAATGTCTCTTCTTTTCCACAACTACTGGCAAGTGAATATATAGGTTGGTTAGGGAAACTATAGGACACCAATACAGAACAAGTAAAAACTAAAGTCAAATGATGAGGCGCGATAAACCTTCCTTTTTGTAATTAAAGACCCTTTTGACTTGATAGGCATTAACCTCCTTACAAGATCCACATTACAATCAGGTTGTTTTTAAGCTGTGAAGTTGTGACCGATGGCATCCATTTTATCAGAGTCACCTAGGACTTCCATCTGACATTTATCCACCAATGTTGCAGCATCAACACAACCCACAGCCTAAAACTATTTGGTCTTTTTCTTTTCATTAAAAAAAATCTTTTTCTTTTCTTTAAAAAAAACTTCAATCACCTGTCATCCCCACTATATCACGTGGTGCAGTAAGAGCCACACATCCACATCATGAATTCTTATTTTCGCAGGTAGAAGAAGAGGTAAAAAAGAGGTTGAAGAAATGGATGGAGATGATGACAATGAGGAAGATCCTTTTGGATTTATCATTCAAGAAACTAATGTCAATGCTCGTATGAAGAACATCCCTCCATCCGTACTTCCTAATGTCAAATGTATAATATCAGAAGACCCTAAAATCTTTCTTTTTGAATTTGAAATAATTTGTAAATCCTATGGCTACTCATTACACATTCAAAAATTGAATTTGTTTCCAGTAAAATTGAAGGATATAGCTCTTAGATGGTTTATGACTTTAGGAACAAATTCTATAAGGGCATGGGATGATATGAAAAAGTATTTTTGGAAAAATATAAAGATTATTGTATACACCATGACTTTAGAAATGAAGTCTTTAAGATGAACCAAAAAAACATGAAAGCCTAGAAGATTTAGTAGAGAGATTTACTTATAATGTCAAAAGATCTAAATTGCATAGTTTGTTAGGATATTCCGACACATAGGAAGTAGTTAAGTATAACTTGGTTTAATATAGAGTTAGGTAAAGTGTGTTTCTTTACTATGTACTTTTGTAACTTACAATCCGACGGTTCATTCTCTCATCGGTATTACCGACACTTGATCCGTGGCTTAACTCCCGATTGGTCTGTTATCACTGAAGAAAAAATGTTTTAAATCCTGAACATTCATTTAAAAAAAAAAAATCTCAAAGGGTTTCCTTGTGTGTAGTGCTTGGCTCCGTGGAGGGTTCCAGCACCCAGCAACAGCATAATCCGCAACTATGATGGCAAAAAGCCCTGCATTATGCAGCATCATATTGTGATCCAAAGACTACAACAGAGTTGTTGGAACTTGGAAACTCAGATGTCAATCTTAGGAACGGTAGAGGCTACTCAGTGCTTCACATAGCAGCAATGCGCAAAGAGCCTGTCATAACTATGGCACTTTTAACAAAAGGAGCTAATCCTTTAGATGTAACAGCTGGTGGACGGAATGCACTTCAAATCTCAAGAGGACTTACTAAAGTTGTTGATTACAATAGCATAACAGAAGCAGGCAAGGGAACTCCAAAGGACAGGCTATGCATTGAAATTCTTGAACAGGCAAAGACAAGGGAGACACTTTTGGGAGACGCGTCTCTTTCTCTCGCGCTTGCAGGAGAGAATTTGCGTATGCAGTTGCTCTACATTGAAAATAGAGTTGCTCTGGCAAGGCTTCTGTTTCCCTTGGAAGCAAAACTAGCCATGTATATTGCACAAGTGGATTCAACTTCAGAGTTCACGAGTGTTGGAGATTATAATCCCGCTTCAGGGAACCGAAGGACCAATGTTGATCTTAATGAGACACCTATTACAATAAAAGAAGAGCACCTATCTAGGTTTAAGGCCCTCTCAAAAACTGTTGAACTGGGAAAGCGCTTCTTTCCTCGCTGTTCAAATGTCCTCAAGAAGATTATGGATGATGACATGTCAGAATTTACTTGCTTGGAAAAGGGCACTTCAGAAGAACAGAAAATAAAAAGACAACGGTATAATGAGCTCAAGTCTATGTTATCAGAAGCATTCAGCAAGGATAAAGAAGAATTTGAAAAATCAGCGACATCTTGTAGATATTGTGGAAGATGCTTATATAGAGGATCTGTGGTGAATGGTTTGCCAAAATGCATGGGGCAGTGAAACAACACGTGTGTTAGAAACAGTTCCAGGTGCTAAAAGGCTAGGATGGGGTTGCCTTGCAAGAGAGCTGACCACACTTGAAGCTGCCGCATGGAGGAAACTTACAGTTGGAGGGGCAGTTGAACCTTCTCGTTGTAACTTTAGTGCATGTGCTGTTGGAAACAGACTTGTTCTATTCGGTGGGGAAAGGGTCAACATGCAGCTTATGAATGACACGTTTGTAATGGATTTGAGTGCAGCAAATCCGGGATGGCGGCATGTAAAAGTGAGTTCTCCTCCTCCAGGTCGGTGGAGCCACACCTTATCGTGCTTGAATGGATCTTGGTTGGTGGTTTTTGGTGGGTGCGGCAGACAGGGATTACTGAACGATGTTTTCATTCTGGATTTGGATGCCCAGCAGCCTACTTGGCGTAAAGTTTCAGACTCTGCACCCCCTCTTCCACGATCATGGCATAATTCTTGCACCCTCGATGGCACAAAATTGGTTGTCTCAGGTGGGTGTGCAGATTCTGGGATGCTTCTCAGTGATACATTTTACTGGATCTCACAATGGAGAAGCCTATATGGAAAAAGATACCAGTTTCATGGACTCCACCTTCTAGTTTGAGTCACTCTCTTACTGTCTATGGAGGCCGAAAGATTCTCATGTTTGGTGGCCTAGCCAAAAGTGGGCCTTTGAGGTTGAGGTCAAGTGATGTGTATACAATTGATCTCAGTGAAGAAGAGCCTAAATGGAGATACTTAACAGGAAGTGAGATGCCAGGTGCGGGAAATCCTGGGGGAAAAGCACCCCCACCCAGGCTTGATCATGTGGCTGTGAGTTTACCAGGTGGTAGAGTGCTGATCTTTGGAGGATCCGTGGCTGGTTTGCACTCAGCCTCACAATTATATCTTCTGGATCCTACTGAGGAGAAACCTACATGGAGAATGTGGAATGTTCCTGGACAACAACCAAGGTTCACTTGGGGCCACAGTACCTGTGTAGTTGGAGGGACCAGGGCTCTAGTGCTGGGAGGCCATACTGGAGAAGAATGGATACTCAATGAATTACGTGAATTGTCCTTAGCAAGCAAACATGGGTTAGCATAGCAGGAAAACTCACTTTCACCAGATCATTTCCAAAATGGAATGGACAGAGTCAGAGCAACTGTGATATCTTTTATCATCGATCAGATCATCTATATCAACCGAAAAAAGACAGATTTCAGAGAGTTGCAGGGAGTGTCTTAGTTCAATATTTCATATGCTGCTCACACAGAGGATATGATTTGGTGGACAACATATTGTGTTGCTTGATTACGTCCTCTCATGATCAATTAGTAAATTTTACCACCGAAAATCTAAGTTAAAATAAGATATCCATTTGTGCCTGTGTTGTAGGCAAGTGAGATTTATTCAGCAGTTCGCGATCTAGGTTATCTTAGGGATGATTGTATTTTGGTGATGCTGGAGTCACACCTGAAATGAGAGGTGCGGAGTCTCACGATTATCCAGATTCTGGCAATCAGATGTTTGGGTGATAAAGATCTCGAGTTAAAAAGCAAGCAAATTGTTTAAATAAAACAGCAGTTTCGTAGCGCGCTACGAAACTGCTGTAGATGATGTTTTTAAAAAAAACGCAGACAGACAGTTGATTTCATGAGCGGGAGTTTTTGAAATGGCACACCTGTCCATCATCACAGCCTACAACATATCCAACACATGGCCAAGTTCCATTCTTTGGGATATTAAAGAGCTAAAGACATGCTGCTACATATTCGAATAGGTGGAGGAAGACTGGAACCGAAAAACAGGGTATTTCTCCTAGCATCACTGAACCATTAAAGCATTCAGCATCCTAGGCCAGCATGGAATATTGAATACTCATCTCAGCCGTCTCAGCCCAACTGAAAAGATAACAGGTGTCAAGAATCAAGAAGGAATCATGCTACGAGGAAGATAGAGTTAGAGTTATAGTTAAATTAGGAATCTTTAAATTCCAGTTAAGCACTTTGTCATATTTAATGATTAGTTACATAGCTGATAGGTGTCTTTAGAGATAAGGATCGAGTTAGAGTTCCCCTCATGCTGGAGGAGGAAACTCGAATTAGTTAGAATAAGGATTATATATAGCTGAGACAGCAATGTAACAAGGGTTGGATATTTTATAAAAAACAGAGGACTGTTTTGGTTTATGTGTAAACAGAATTTCAGTAATACAAATGACTGTTTTCCTTCTCAGGATTCACAATGGATATCCTTGTTCAAATGTGCGATGGTATATTTCTTTAATGTTCTTTTACAGTTTTACAAATGCATAATCACTCAGAACTCATTGATCATGCTCTGACTTCCTTTATGCCTTTGCAAACTGTGGTTTCATGTGAGTTATGTTTGAACATTTAGATGTTAAGTGCCCTGATTTCTATGGAAGGATAGTGTTGTTGTTTACTGAGGTATAAGTGACTGCATAAGCCCAATGGGAATCAATTTAATATTTTGTCCAGCCAGCATACTTGTTTATTGTATCTTATAAGAGTTAGCCATCTTGTCATAGATCAACATTAATAACCTTTGAGAGAGCCCTCTCAGGCTAAAGAGGCTAAGCTTTAGCCAAAGTCTGGTTTGGAATAGTTACTCGAAGTTAGCCTGGTCTGCAGCCTTCCGGTGCTTGATTTTGAGATAACATTTTGGTGCGTCTGCCGGGAGTCTGAAGATTATTCATTCCCGAAAACAA
>APFE031551472.1:2410-16656 GCA_000404065.3 Pinus taeda | reverse complement strand
GCAGAGAGTTAGAAAGAGCAAAATAATATCACTAGTCTTTAAAGTAGATTTTCTCATTTTTATCAGTTATTAGACTTACTTTTAGCTACTTCTTAATCGTGTCTTACACAGTACTATGTGTTAGAGGCAGAGAGTTAGGAAGAGATAAACTTTATTATTGGTCTTTTAAGTGATTTTCTTATTTTTGCAGCAGCATGAATGGTGTCTAATGCCATTAGAAGAGTGGCTCTTTGCTTTCAGTTATTTTAATTCATTTCCTTCAAAGCATTCCTTTCTCAGCAATTAGTTAGGAATCACTAATCGCACACCCTCACTCATTTAGAATTCACTCCACACACACCATCACTCATTTGTTTATAAATACATCATTTCATCTTAGGAAGATAAAAATAATCACAAACAACACCCCCAAACGACAAAAAGCTTTAAGAGGTTGCTTAAGTACATATAGTACACCTTCACTTCATCAGCTTACGAGCCCCGTGTTGACAAATTAATGATATCAATTTAGGAATACTAAATTGACCAAACACTTATCATATCAAACATCTTAAAATGAAAAAGGGTACAGAGGGAATTGACAGGAATTGTGAGAATCCATAAATTTGTCTCTTAAAATATGTGCCACAGCTGGATATTGAATCCTCAAAAGCAATGCCCATGAGAAGAACCTGAAAGACAAAGTTCATGATGTAGTGCCCAGCGAGACAAAAGGTACCTTAATACAATAATACATTACCTTGCAGCATCAATGGAGCTATGCTAAACCTCTAAATAGACTACCACAAGGAAGGTACATATACTTGCTCCTTTAGATTCCATGTTGTGCTCTCAGCTGGGAATCCCCAAACAGCACCAATTGTCCATTGTGCAATAATCCCAGCACAAATAGCAAATCTTAATTGCTTCTCCAATAGCACTTGATCATCATATAGCTCCGGTTGTGAAGTCAACTTTCTGATAATGCCTGCAAGACATACACAGTTACTAATAATGTTGAACTCTGCATCAACATATCATCCTTCTATTAGAAGTATAAGAACTCTTCAGATAGATCCTTGAGCAACGTGACTTCATTCAATGACTACCTGCTATAATAGCATCACTTGAACCAGTCCTATCACACGTGAATGGCGTGACCAAAACATCTTTTGTTCCTATTACTGCACCCTCAAATGTAGGTGTGTAGTAGTGTATGCGGAAGGTGCCATTAGCGACAAACAAAATCTTCATGTTATCGTGCCATAACGACGCAATTTCCTCTCTTGTGTAATGATAACACCTCCGTCATCGTTGCCTTTTTCTTTCTCTGACTGACTGTTCATAGGAATGTGCATAGTATTGAGGCCTGTAATTCCTCTTTCGCTCAAAATAATCCTCATCAATCAAAAATTCCAATTCTTGCATGGTTACCTCAATGACATTTGCCTCATTCCATGCACTCTGGATAAGTTTCCTTGTCTCATCTCGAGACCTCCAAAGTGGCAAAGGGAGGCTTACATAAAAAAATATAACTCCCCCAAATTCTTTTGACATTTTGATTGCAGCAAGAAGAGTGGCATGCATGGATTCTTCAAGAAGAACCATGGAATTGAAATGAAACATCCTGGCATGCGTGAAAAGTTTAAATATTTAGTCACGGATAAAGAGCATTTAACTCCAGCCTGTGGTTATCAGCACATAGTGATTACAAAGTAGTCTGCTTCTGTAAGATGATCGAAAAATTGGACCAAACCAAAAAAATATAAAAAATGGGAAAGGCCAAATATATAAAAGGGGAAACTAATCAAGCACATGAGATAAGGAAAATGTTGCGAAAAAAGAAGAAGTTAGAAGTATACATTTTGTGTGGATGACTATAAGAATACCTCTTTCAGTATGTCGATGTTAATATCTTAAATGTGAAAACCATCTTCTGCACATGGTTTGACACATTCCATTCCTAATTTTTCTTCCCGACAGGTTACCTTCATGTAGGAAATTGTTGTGGATGCATAAGGATCAAATTTAACACCACGAGTTTGGACATGTTTTTTGTTCATTGTGAGAACCATTTGATAACCAGTGGATGGTGGTCCTCCCGGTGCCCTGACAAATTCTGTAGGACTCCATTGCAAGCCGTTCCATGTAGAATACTTATCTTCATCCATTTGTCTGTCTGATACCCTAACAGTAGGAATAAACTCATTCTGTGCCAAGCCAAAATAGCATACCAAAGGAGGCCAATCATATTCAAAGTTATGATCATCCTCCTCACCATCTGCTTCCAACTCCATACTTTTTTCTTTTTTATTTTCAGCGATTTTCTTTCTCCTACTCTTCTTAGGCACATCGCTCCCACTAATGTCTGCTAAAGTTGTTTTCTCTTCACTTTTTCTTCTCCTCACAATCCTCTTGATAACAGGGGATGTCTTCTTTGAGCTTGAAACAACATTACCTACTATTCTGAAAGAATCAGGTCAAGGGTAACAAAGGCAGGTAGTGATTCATTGTAGCATCCCACAAGCCCTCGACAATGACTACAACAAAAGAAAAAAAACCTACAATGCGCTCATGGAGAAAAACTGAATACTTGAAACGACTAGTCGTACTCCTACTTTCCTCACAAGTAAAGGAAACATTTATGCAAGAAAACAACTACCTTTCTTTCTACGCTTTTGAGGAGCCTCTTGAACATCTGTGAGTGGTGTATTTGAAGTGGCTTCTTCTTTTGGGGATGTTGCTCTGACAATGCACAGTTTATGTAACTTTGCGGTCCTAGAGAGAACCAAATGAGGAACAAACAACATAGAACATTTTGGATTGGTCCCGCGCCTACAAAAATTGGGTGTTAGATAAGGGTTGAATGCAATGCCCTAGCTTATGAAATATTATTAGATGTCTATATTTTTGTGTAAGCTATGTATCCATGTGAAACAGAAAACATTCGTAGTCCTGTTCTAGTTTGTGGAAACAGAATAACAAAACACACACCAACAAAAAATTCCAATTCTTGCATGGTTACCTCAATGACATTTGCCTCATTCCATGCACTCTGGATAAGTTTCCTTGTCTCATCTCGAGACCTCCAAAGTGGCAAAGGGAGGTTTACATCAAAAAATATAAGTCCGCCAAATTCTTTTGACATTTTGATTGCAGCAAGAAGAGTGGCATGCATGGATTGTTCAAGAAGAACCATGGAATTGAAATGAAACATCTTGGCCTGCGTGAAAAGTTCAAATATTTAGTCACAGATAAAGAGCATTTAACTCCAACATGTGTTTATCAGCACATAGTGAGTTATCAGCACATAGTGATTACAAAGCAGTCTACTTCTGTAAGATGATCGAAAAATTGGACCAAACCAAAAAAATATAAAAAAATGGGAAAGGTCAAATATATAAAAGGGGAAACTAATCAAGCACATGAGATAAGGAAAATGTTGCGAAAAAAGAAGAAGTTCGAAGTATACATTTTGTGTGGATGACTATAAGAATACCTCTTTCAGTATGTCGATGTTAATATCAGAAATGTGAAAACCATCTTCTACACATGGTTTGACACATTCCATTCCTAATTTTCCTTCCTGACAGGTTACCTTCATGTAGGAAATTGCTATGGATGCATAAGGATCAAATTTAACACCACGAGTTTGGACATGTTCCTTGTTCATTGTGAGAACCATTTGATAACTAGTGGGATCATCACCTACTTTACCCATAAATGCTACTCTACCTCCCAACCTTACAAGTGCAATAGCAACATTGGATGGTGGTCCTCCCGGTGCCCTGACAAATTCTGGAGGACTCCATTGCAAGCCGTTCCATGTAGAATACCTATCTTCATCCATTTCTATGTTTGATACCCTAACAGTAGGAATAAACTCATTCTGCGCCAAGCCAAAACAGCATAAAAAAGGAGGCCAATCATATTCAAAGTTATGATCATACTCCTCACCATCTGCTTCCAACTCCATATTTTTTTCTTCTTTATTTTCAACGGTTTTCTTTCTCCTACTCTTCTTAGGCACATCGTTCCCACTAACGTCCGCTGAAGTTGTTTTCTCTTCACTTTTTTTTCTCCCTGCAATCCTCTTGATAACAGGGGATGTCTTCTTTGATACTATTCCGAAAGAATCAGGTCAAGGGTAACAAAGGCAGGTTACGATTCATTGTAGCATCCCACAAGCCCTTGACAATGAATACAACAAAAGAAAAAAAAACCCACAATGCGCTCATGGAGAAAAACATAATACTTGAAACGACTAGTCGTACTCCTACTTTCTTCACAAGTAAAGGAAACATTTATGCAAGAAAACATCTACCTTTCTTTCTACGCTTTTGAGGAGCCTCTTGAACATCTGTGAGTGGTGTATTTGAAGTGGCTTCTTCTTTTGGGGATGTTGCTCTGACAATGCACAGTTTATGTAAATTTGCAGTCCTAGAGAGAACCAAATGAGAAACAAACAACATAGAACATTTTGGATTGGTTCTGCGCCTACAAAAATTGGGCGTCAGATAAGGGTTGAATGCAATGCCCTAGCTTATGAAATATTATTCGATGTCTATATTTTTGTATAAGCTATGTATCTATGTGAAATAGAAAACATTCATTTGTGAGGGAATCAAGGAAAGTGGTAATTTGTGAGCTTGTTAATCTGCGAGAAATGGTAGATGTCATATTAGCTGGAAAATCGATAAGAGGGGGAGGTTCGACGGGTGCAAAATCTGTGGTGGAGGATATGCATGGTGATGGGTTTGATTTAAATTATGTTCAATCCTATCGAATGGCGTTCCATGGAATCTCTGTCACGATTCTCACAACGCGTTCTCATTCCCCTCCCCTGCAACATTTCTTACAGTGAGTAAAAACAGAGTCCCTGGACATTTGGCCTCTGTACATCCCCCTCCCATCAGATCAAAAGGAACTACAAGAAGATATTCCCCGGAAATCCGCCCCTCTTCTCGTCTACTCGTTTTGATTGTTAGCAGAGCAATCAAGCAGTGGATCCAACAGCAGAAGCCACGCCCTGTGTGCATCATTAGCGACTTCTACCTCGGCTGGACTCAACGGTTTTCCACACATCCAGTGCATTTCGTGCCTGCGTAGATAATTCCCTATGGACGCACACCAAGATAGCGAGGTCCCCTATTCAGGGCAGGAAATTCGTGGTCAGATTGGTGAAGGCGGCCCTGCAGAGCGGGGGAATAAGTCGTTTGCAGGAGGAGTTAATGGATCCATTGTTAAGAAAATCTGCTGATACCAATCCGCTACCGGGGTTTGAGAGGCTCTTGGGCATGGCATTAAGTTGCGTTGAGGAATTAGGTTCTGAGCGACCGTCGATGAGGGAAGTAGTGAAGGAGCTGGAATCGATTGTGGAAATGGGATTAGGTTTCTCTGCAGACTCCATGACACCATGGAGATATGGAAACGACTTTGTTAACGCTGGACGGTCTCCACCTTCTCAAGATACGGAAGCTAGCGATTCCAGTGGAAATGTGCGAGGAAAGGGGAAGAAGCATTGCGCGCCATCATGCATGGATTGAGCAAGCAAATATAAGTGGGGTGAGGTTATCGTGTTTCGCTGGACCCAAATTTCACGCCACGTGTCAACCTGAATGCCCGACTTTCCTTTGCAAATCGCATTTCGCTGGAGCCAAATTTCACGCCACGTGTCAACCTGAGAATGAAAAGGACGACGAAAGTCTGTTTCAAAGGAAGGCCTATCGGCCTAACTAGAGGTGAAAACTTGCATAAGGGTTTTTAGTTTATTAAAGATTTAGGAACATATGATGAATAACCACTTCAATTACCTATTCATGCAATCCATCTTCTCCATCATTGACCTAGCCCTCATCAACCTTTTTCATCATTGAATTAACCATTCAACCATATTTTCATTCATTGATCTATCCCTCATACCAAATTCATGCCCTATCCATAAACCTTATCATCAAGAAATAGTGTGCAATATATTCAAAAGTCATCATACAAATATCATGAGTATAAAAACTTGGCATGACATTGATCCATAGAAGTCATCATGAATGTCTTGCACTACCTGAGTTTGAAATCTGATATTAATCTACTATCTTTTAGAAATTTGAATATGACGTACTTAAGAGCTATGTTCAAGTCAGAATTTGAAGGGTTTGGAGCAAAATCTAATTGATGATATGTGCTTGTGAAAGAATGAAGGCAATGGCTGGTGGCCGTCACTTCTGTGACATATCTTATGCAATATATCTCAATGCATATCATTATGACACTCTGATATTACCTTTCCAAATTATATGTTGAAGACAACAAAGGTAAATGAAAGTTTCTTTGTTTTCTTTCCTCAACTAGGCAAAAGATGGAATTAGTTAAGGCATGTACAGTTATTTCAACTCACAAATATTTTAATAGCAAAATGGGATCCTCAAAATGCTTTGGAGTCTGCACAACAATATGTCAGTGAAATGAAGTATCCTAGAGAGAGATAAAAACAAAAGTGAGTTCAATCCTAAAGATCAAAGATATTGATTTTGTGGTCTGCATATTTGTATCGATTGCTGACATTTTTTTTTCTTCTATGAGTATGATATCACAAGGATGGTACCTTGCAAGAATATAAGCAGCAAACAAAAACAAGAGTTGAGCACAAGGTAAAAAAAATTGCAGCAGGTTATTTTAGTATCATAATGCAACAAGAATTTAGCAACAACACAAAATGCCTTCTTTTCTTTACATATTCAGCACATATTCATCGAGGCTCATGCAGAAGACATTGATACCCTATTTCAACATGCATAAAGAAGGATTTGAGGCACACCTCCAAAATTATGGTAATAAACATGATTCACATTGACAAGAATTGAGTTAAGCCTTGGATGTGGTAAGTTGTTACTCATTTTTACTAATGCAAATTAGTTTGAGTTTGCTCCATGAATTCTCTTGAGTGGACATTTGCCAAAATTTTATAGTTCCTCCTCTTCATATTTTTCACTTTCCTCTACTTCGCTTACTTTGGGATGATGTCAGTTGTTATTACTCCAGGTTACCACATTGCTTCAATCATTTCATCGACCTTTAATTCCTCTCTCTTCTATGGGTTCATTGTGTTCTTTGGTGGAAAATTCTTGTACGGTGGAAATGGTTTTATTGGTTCAACTCCATTTGTTGGACACTTTATGGTCTAATTGCAGCACAATTGGGTGATGTGGATTCTAAGATGAATACAATAGAAGGAAAATACAAAAATACTATATTTGGGAGAAGCTACTTCTTGGGAGTTGTATTTTACATGGTGTGCATTCATATTTTATTTTCTTTGATGTTTCCTTTTCCATTGAAACATTCAACTTTCAGATTTAGGCATCAAAGAAGGGGGTGCTACTACATACGAAGTCCTGATATATAAAATTTACGCTGTTAAGAATGGATTTCATTGAATTTGAGTGCTGGAAATTAGCTTTATTCCATGGACTACTACATACAAAGTCCTGATATATAAAATTTACGCTGTTAAGAATGGATTTCATTGAACTTGATAACATGTCTGCAACTCCAGAAATCAGTGTTTTCAATCTGTTAAATATGTTATACAGATTAATGTATATCACACCAATATTATGAGGGATTTTGCCATCTGTAGCCTCGACGACTTCCAGTTTTCTCTATAACGAAGATCTAGCTTAATAGAACATTTCCTTTTTCCTTCATAATGATCAATAATGAATATACAACAAAAATCAAATCTACATAAAGTAACATAGTGCCCATTCTTAGTAAGATTTTTGCTGAATTGACTTGAGCAACAGAAAAGCATGCGAAAGATTTGATTGAGATTGGATCCGAGTTCAATAAGTGAGCATTACAAAATTTTGCACAGAAATTATTTTATCAAATTCATCGCTGGTCACCCATGGATATCAGTAGCCCCCAAGCAGAAAAGCTAAGATACTGAAAAAGAGCAAACTACATATTAAGCCCAATCAAAGATCAATGGCATCAGAAATCGGATATTTTGTATCACAATTAAATTCTACATACATATTTCGTTCCCTAGTCAAGAATATCTGTTTCCATTAACTGCACCCAGTATATTATTACAGCATACATACTATCCAACAGATTCAGACACAGAGGCAACCATATTCTCATACAAATGCCACATATATACTAATACCATGCTTATCATATTCCTAGAACCATGCTAACTGAACAAGGCTGACTAATATATATATCAGAACAAAACAGAATTAATTCCTCCAAACCCTCTTAAAGAAAGCTTAAGATAATATGGAGCAAAAAGTAAATGCCTGCATGATTTTTCGATCACATGCCTGAAAAGAGATGCACCGTCATCCTAAAACTCCAGATGCATAAGAGCCTCAAAATTAGAACACAAAAGCAAATCAAGCTTTATTTGGTCAAATTTATGAAATCCAACAAACTAAAATTCCAGGACTGCTTAATCATATTTGTACATAGTAGTTCAACATGAGTTTGATGTTCCTGTTTTGACTGTTGGCCTCATAAGTCCCATGCCAGAACCACTTCCAACATGTTTAAAATCGGTTGCCTCCAAGTGGTCCCTGTGACCAGAAAATCCAGTACCTCCTTTTTCCAGGGTGATCAAATGCTTTTCTTTGCAGCTTCTATTGCAGACAAAACAAACCCCATATAATTTAACACATTTCTCTGCACACTTTTTGCAATAAAGATGGCCACAAGTGCTGATTGCCATTAGTGTATGCCTATTTGTTAGTGTTTCTTTGCAACTAGGGCAAATAGAACTGGCCCCCAAAACCTCAGATTTTTTATCATGTGGATCCTTGGTAAAAATAACTGGAAAAAGAGACTTCAACTTCAGTTTCTCTTTACCCTCTGGGCAGATTGTATCAAGTGAAGGTACCTCAACTTTTGCTTGAGCCTCGGGAGTTGCTGATGGCAGCCAAAATGCTTTCATTGTCCGAAGAGCCTCCGCTTCAAATGAAGTCACTTTAACAATATTGGCCCCATGAAAACTATTTTTGTCTCGAATGTGATTTTTGTCATTATATTGAGGTACAGCACCATTGTTTTGCTGATCAAATGCATCAAGTCCCTGTTGCCTCTTTAACAACAGCTTCTCTTCTTCCTCCTCCTTCTCCTGTTTTTGATGTGCTTCATAACTTGCAAGTTTCCTGTCAAATCATACACCGATAACACCAGCAACTTACAATACCCACTCATAAAAAATTTAAATTAAAAACCTAAATATATCAGATATTTTGTACTCTCAACATTGAAGTGCCGGCAACCTAAACTAGTCATTCTACTGATAATGAATAGGGATACAATCCTAGCAACACTCGTTTCTACCATGTAGTATCCAAACTTCTAGCTTAAACTATATGCAACGAATAATATGACCCCATAGTCAAAATATGCACAGTAGCATCCAAAGCTCAAAGCAGATTAATGTCAATTGTGATCAACCTCGGTACTATGATAACTGAGCCATACAAATGTCCAATTCCATTGAATCCAGATTAACAAGAGCCATCAAAGCAGACTAATGTCAATTGTAATCAACCTTGGTACTATGATAACTAAGCCATACAAATGTCCAATTCCATTGAATCCAGATCAACAAGAGCCATCAAGAAATAAATGGAATAATATTATAATCCCGTTGGCCATCTGATGCAGATCTGAAATTCCCAACAAATCAAAAGGCAGTGCCATTCATACAAAATGTAACCATATGATTCCTTCAAAGAAAATAACATAGACCTTGGACAGACATAAGAGCTTTATTCTGGCAGGTGGAGGGAGATCATTTACCCAGGCAAAGAAGGTCTAGTAACCAGTCCAACAGGCTGCAGTCTGGCAGGTGGAGGGAGATCATTTACCCAGGCAAAGAAGGTCTAGTAACCAGTCCAACAGGCTGCAGTCTGGAAGCAAGTTGAAGCACTTGCAGTGATGATGACACGGTTAAAATCTGGTAGCCTTGACCCTCAATACAGTTGACCAAATAGTTTCAGGCTGTGGGTTGTGCTGATGCTGCAACATTGGTGGATAAATGTCAGATGGAAGTCCTAGGTGACTCTGATAAAACGGATGCCATCGGTCACAGCTTCACAGCTTAAAACAGCCTGATTGTAATGCGGATCTTGTAAGGAGATTAATGCCTATCAAGTCAAAAGGGTCTTTAATTACAAAAAGGATATCGTGCCTCATCATTTGACGTTAGTTTTTACTTGTTCTATATTGGTGTCCTATAGTTTCTCTAACCAACCTATATACTCACTTGTCAGTGGTTGTGGAAAAGAAGAGACATTACTTATATTTAATTTACAGTGCATGTTTTTATGGGCAGCACATTTAAAAATTATATGTTCTCTCCGATCTTTCTCGATCTTGCATAGTTCCCCCAGAAACCTAATAACAGGAATCCATTACCCAAAACAAAACGTAAAAAATAGAACAGAAAATGCCCACAAATCCAATTGGAGGATTCCATGAAAAACCGTAATACAGGAACAATGTCCGACAAAAGGACCAGTAACACCCAAAGAGAAAACCCTTATAGCATCCTATAAGACACTGGTAGCAGGAACCTATTTGCCCAAATCAAGGGAAAACAATACCCAATACTCAAAAAAATTCAAAACTAAAAACTGGGTTTATTCAGGATAACGAATCTTACCTCTTGATGTCTTTCTTTTGCGCTAACAGGCATTCTAGAATGCATTCTTTGCAGAAGAGGTGGCCCTTCTGACAGCGGAGGGGGTCTACCAATGGCTTCAGGCACAGAGAGCAGGCATCAAAGGGCTTAATGGAGTCCTTGTCGAGCCTTTGCTTTTGAGTATCATACCCCAGCTTTCTCTTCTCGTCGTATGTAAAGAACGCCAAGTCATTGTTGTTCTTTGAATGCCTCTGCGGCATCTTCACTAACTCGGGGATTTACGATTGCCGGCAGTGCTCTGCTCGTAAGTCTTGGGACCGTCCTCCATGCCGTATCCAACATTTGGGAAGCAGCCATTCATAAAATAAACTGTCATTTTACAGCTTCTTACTTTTCCATAAAAGTCCATCTCTGAAATCTCCATTAAACATCTAATGGACATTTCAGGCGAACTTTAATGGAAAACTAAAAACTGTAAAATGCACAGTTTATTTTATGAATTGGATGCTCCTCAATATATGTCTTAGCCCCAGATTGATAAGAATTTACCTGACTGCGAGCGTCAAATAGTAGTTTGTCGTAGAGTAGCTTGGTGAAACCGCCGGCCAAACAGCAGAGTCAAAGTCTGAGCGGGCGCTGTGGAAAGACGTTGGGCATAAAAAGTTTTGCCCAGCCCTCCCATGCCGACGAGCAGCATTAATCCCGACCATTTTGCCCTCAACACCGGCGACAGAGTAGCAATTGTTTCCTTTTCTTCATCGGTTTCTATCTCAGATTCTTTGAAAAATGAACTGGACCTTTCCCTCCTGAAATAATTAAAGTAGGAGCATTCGCATCAGGGTAGAGGCGTAGGTAAGGTATTTTAGGTACTTTGCATCAACCTTTCTAGCTTTTCTTTAAGCTCTTCAACTCCTTGGCCGTCTGAAGAAAAAACAAGGGGTTGCGCAACAGCCGGTTGCCGCCTTTCTTATTTTCCTCCTGACATCGCTCCACTGTGACTATGCCGTCTTCTACAATATCCTCCAGGCTTTCAATCCATTTGGAGACGGAAGCGGAGTGCCATCTCTCTCCGAGTTCTGTCAGCAAGCATTCAAGGGCAGCGAGGTTCTCACAAAGCAATTTAAAATCATCTTTGAAACTATGCCTGGCTAAACCCTCTGGCTAAACCCAACCTGTGCCTTGCGCCTCCTCATATCTGCAAGGGATTGGTATGCCTATGCCAAGACTGTTGGCAAAGCGGGGCTACTCAGATCTTGGCAAATCCTGGCAATATCTTGGTCTGCAGCATACCAAACCAATCGAACCAATCAACGCTGACAAGAATGGCCTCTGTGGCGCTGGTCTCTCGACCTTTAAATGGCGAGCTACACAAAATCTGACAAGCAGCCACGTCCCTTCTACACTCCTTACCGATGGGTTCACGTTGTCCCCAATGTGTATGATCTTTCGACCCCAAAATACCCTCGAGAGACTGATCTCTCTCTGCACTCCTCTGTTACCAAGAAAAACCAACACCCAATGATGTGCCCTTCACAATCATTTCGTATAAAGTAAACTTTCCCTGTGGGAAGGATGAACATATGTATAGGCTCATTAAACATGCTTTTGAAATCCTAAAGTTTTACTCTTGCAAAAATCATATAAAACATGAAGACCCCATGAAGGTTATTTTCAAAAAGCACACAAAAGGTGTTGAGCTATTATGCAATATACATTTTGCAGTTGTTTCGGGATTGGTTTATTTCCATATTCCAATAACCATTCTTCTCGGAATAATTCCCAATCAATTATTCTAAAACCAACCAGGGTGATACCGAATAGCACCGAAGATAGAGATGTTGGAAAGAATGAGAATACATCTCACTGAAATTTTTTTCATCAAATCCTCAAGTTGGTAGGATGCACAACTATGATACCATTGTAAGATCCCAAACGGAAAAAAAATTCAACAGATCTAACACACTTTAGTGCTTTGATTAAAAATAAGATTTTAGCAAAAACAAGAATACAAAGGGATCTAAACAAAACCACTTTATGTAATTAATAACTGAAAATAATACATGCCATAATGATTAACATAGAAACCCTTGCCAGTGGCATGTAAGGTTGTTCATCAATAGACTCAACCAATTGAACTCTGAAGCACACTTGTGAATCCTGGATGGATCCACCAGACAAATTCACTCACAGGGTTTTTGTCCTTTGGATCACACTAGAATTAGCCTTGCCAAGTTCTGACCATGTGTGATCCCAAATGCCTAGCTCCTATCCCATTTAATACACTTGAGGGACTCTCTAGAAACGTTATTTTATTGTTTTCCCTCGAAAAACAAAAAGGAAATACTATGGCCAAATACCATAGTAAGTGCCTTGGGTAAATTCAATCTATTTTGACAACATCAACAAAAGGGAATATTACAAACTGAAGGTATGCAACCATGAAGAGAAAACCAAGCCATAACAATCAACTAGAGAAAAATTGAATTTCTTCCACCAAAATACTATCCAATCGAGTCAAATGACTATCTATAAGTAAATCCCAAAGATCCATGAAGATACATCCTTCAAACCACACATATGTGTGATGAAAATCATGCAGGTTAATTTTCATTTGCAATATGAGGGGTAACACTCTTTACAAGATCTCACAAATTTCTATGGTTGGAGAGAATGCACCCCCTTAGAATAGACTAGTTTCTATAAAGACCATATTACTCTAAGAAATCCTAGCTAAATGTGAGAAAATTTACATGGTTACAGAACATGTAATAATTTCTGAACCAATTAAATTTGACTAGCAAATATCATGATTTATACAAACCTTAAAATTTGACTAGAAGATATCTGAAGATATCTGTTGGACATTAACCAGAGCACGTGTAGAAATACTGAGTAAAACAGAATATTAAATCATAATATTTGAGACTACGGTACATGCACTCGATAAAAACACATTCATTTTTATATTGCACATTGAAATTTCTTAACAATCATTGATAATCATTGATATTCAGTTTTACTGCATATTTGCACATTGAAATTTCTTAACAAGCATTGATATTCAGTTTTACTGCGTATTCTATTCTCTCTTATTTAGTAATAATTTCTAGGTATCTTCTGAATACAAAATGACAACAAATTTCTAATACATTCCGATCATATCTATTAAATTTCCTTTAACGAGTTAAAATATCTTTAATAGATTCAATAACTATTGATGAATAAAAGTCAAAAAGAGACCACATAGCTGTTAATTTGGTTATTTTCAACAATATCTTTCATTCTGAAGATCAATTTTCAAAACCTCTCTAGGCTTCACTTCGGAAGCCCAAAAACACCATCACTGCGAGAAAACAATATTCTTACTCTCCCACCAAAAAATCCCTATGACCATGGTATATTGCACATGGATTGAATTCACTGTCAGAGCAGAGGAATGCAAGAGGCCTCCATACCTTATCATTTTGATTTGTATGCGCAAGTAGGAATAGAATAAATTTTTAAAATTTCAACAAATTTTAGAACTTCGCTGGAAATAAATGAGGTTTTTTCTTTTTAAAATAAATATTAATAATCTTAAAAAATAAAAAATAAAAATATACAACATAAT
>APFE031551467.1:0-15742 GCA_000404065.3 Pinus taeda | reverse complement strand
TTCATTCTAATATATACTCCACATTGCGATATCTTGTTTAACCCTGAGTGTAAAGTTATCTTCCTCAATTTCTTTTAAATATGCATGTAATTGATCAATGGTTTCCAAGTGGTAATTATCTTCACGTAAATGAATATTCTTACTTGCGTTCATATGACAAAGTAAAATACATAGATTCACAAATCAATATAGCATTAAATAATAAACCCAATATTCAACATAACATAATCGCAAACATTCATAACAGAAGTAAAATAACTCATACACAGATATCTCCAAAATAATTCTCTTTATTGATGGTTCATATCTCTAGTACAGACTCTAACTTCCTTGTGCAAATAGCTGAAGGGGTATGCGCACTCAACTGCGGACTTCTACCCTTATTTGTGCACTTAGTTGCAGAGCCTCTTCCTACTTTAAGACTCTTCACTCTTAGCTCTCAATTACCCAAAAACTTACTTAGATCTCTACTAAAAACTTCCCTAGACTCTTCTAAGACTCCCTTTTTATACATTTCCATGGCCCGCGAACCAAGGGTGGATCTCATCAAGCCAACACAATTTATCTAAACTAAGGGCAGAAACCCTTTCTGACTATTTACATCTTCGCGCTCCGTGAACACAAAATGCGGAGACTATACATTCTTTATACAAAACTTGGGCCTTTAGCCCCAAAACTTGGGATTTTAACCCCAAAATTGACCCGAGGGGACCTATTTCGAATAGCTCCACATCCACTAATCATGGAGATTTTACATCGTTTTACCAAAATTTACATCAAAACTTGGGTTTTTAACCCGAGAACTGACCGAGGGGACCCCATCCCAACAGTTATGTATCACTATTCAGAACCATGAATAAACAAGTTTGGTTCATTTATTAAGGTTATGTTGAGTATGTTGTTAGTCTTCTTTATCATGCCCTATTCCACCATTCACAACTCATGATCCCCTTTTATTTATCCCTACCATATACTTTTTTGTTTCTATACTCCTTTCATATACCCCATTTCATGTACTACTTTCCATACATCCTTTACATTTACATTTTAACAACATAGATGCACCCCTTCCTAAACTCACCTCTCATCATTATCACCTATATTCCTTAAATCATTTCATCATTATTGATATTAAACCCTCACAACTCATAACTATTATTTATCTTTCATGACCATAATATAATAACCCTTATTCTAAGTTCATACTCATGACCAAAGAAAAACAAAAGGTGCACTTTCAAATCTCTTTTCATACTACCCTTATTTCACTCTCCACTCCGCAATTAGCACTCTTCTCTAAGGAAAATTGTTGTTCATACAATATAGGACCGAGAGTAGGCTGACAGTGGTGCGAGGACAAGTTTTTTTCGATTGTGGGAAAATTTCTACACAACAATTGCACGAAGTCATGAGCTAAACAGTCGTTGCGTAACCATTGCGCAAGCTAAGAACAACCATTATGGAGGTCTGCAAGCATGGAGGGAAGTACTCAGAACGTGATACATCATCACCAGGTCAGATTCAACACATCTACACACCCATCCTTGCACAAAACCTTCTGAAACCACATCAACAATGGAGGTTTGTCGCACTCTGCTATGAATCTGCTGTAAAACTAACAGTTTTAGTCATAATTTTCAAAAGAGGTTTCTGAACGAATGGAAATGAATTTCAAAAAACAGAAACACAATTTTCAAGCATGGGCCAAATAACATTCATAAGGTATAGGGGATGAATTGTTGGACTTTGCTTTGTTTTGGAGTGGGAAATGACAGTCAAATTCAGAAATTTAAATTGTGTTGTGCAACTGTTGACTAGGAAGTTAGGAGGTTTGCATGCATGTAAAGGAGAATTTTTTGGGTCCTACGCGAACTCAGTAGCATCGTCATCATACCCATCATCTCGTTTTCACTTAGTTCAGCCTATGAATATGCTACGCTGGAGCCTACTGCACAATTGTTGCACAACTCATCATTTAGTTGTTTTGTTTTTCAGTCAGTTTTGGTAATTTCTATTGCTATGTCAATGATCAGGATAGGAATGAATAGATAGGGATGAAATAAGTAGATAAGATAAGGTTGATTTTATCAAAAATGATTTTGCAGTTATACTCTTAGATTTATCTTAGTTTTAGCTTTTAAAACTTGATGTTTCTAATTTCAGTTGGTTTCGATCACTTAGTGGATAGTAGGTACATTTTATCTAGTATGTTTTTCACTTTGCCAAAATGTATTTAAACCAAACAGAACATGGAAAAGGGTTGGGATTTGGGAGAAACTTTGTGTATTCATTTGTTATCTTGAAATAAAATATCAGTTTAGAGTTTTACCACTTGACTAGAGATTCATGTGGTGTGGATTTCAAGTTTTGTTCCCTTTCTTATGTGTAATGTTAGTATCCATGTCTTTGTTAAATTTTCATTTCTAATTGGCACTAAAACGATTTTTAGAATTCATCTATGTTGATGCTCTGGATGATTGTTTTTATTTTTGAATGATGATGCAACTCACCCTCAGTTAGGTGCTCCATTACTATATTCTTCTCGATATTTGGTCAAAAATATATGTTACAGAATTCATAATATTCTTTGTTACATGTGATTGGATATCATTGTGTATTTTTAAGTTACCTTTAAAATCACTCACTATGATACAACTAACGTTATGACTTTGAAATATATACCTACCTAACCTCTGTTTTTATAAGTGTCTAATGCAAGCACTTATAGTTTTCTGTAAAATTTGAATTATGGTTTCATGTCTAGTGGTCATCCCTCTCAAGTCTATTAACTGTCATCATTAACTTCCATTTACCTTTACAAATCTAGCATTTATTTGATGCCTTTAAGATTTATTATTTCTTGCATTTGGACACTTTTCAAGTGAGGGAGCCCCCTCCGGTTAGAAAATGCCAGTTTCTATCCCAAAGAGGTTTTTGCTTACCCTTGTAAACCTTTTCTCGGTGTATAGGTTCAATTATAGGGTGCTAACATCACCCAAATTTAGCCTACTTGGCCACCCAAAAATGTCAATATAGCATGTGATGTGTCATTGTCTTTGACTACCACATGTCTTGTTGATGTCATGCTGGCATCATCATGCCATGTCACCTACCACCTATACTCCATATCATTATAGTCAAGAAATAGGGTTATATCACTTGTCTTCCACCTATAATTGTGCCCGGTCATCAATATGTAGGTTAGGGGGCCCTGGACTTGGGTTTTTTTTTAAATCCCTTTATAATTTGATTTGAGTTGGGGTAATAAGTTTAATGTTGAATGTCTATTACCATGAATAAATTTTTCTTTCTCTTTGTCTCTTGGTCTTTAAACCTTTAGAATTCCAACACAATGCACCATTTGAAAAAGGCCAAGGCGAGACACCAATGTTTACAGTAGTTAATGGGGAAAGTTCCTTCTCACCTTCCATCTCTCATTCTCAGGGCCTCGAGACCCTTTGCACAATGCACTAATGGGAAGAGGCTGAGGCGAGATATCTGTCCCTTAGTGGGACTGTGGGGCCTTGATACTCCAATTGATTTTCATTTAATGTAAGTGGCATCCCTCTTGAGCTTTTAAATGGTCCCATGTCATATGTTTATTATTGTCTATTGTGTGGCCCATTCCATGACATAATTTGGGTCTCGAGACCTTAAAACCATAAGGTCCTTACATAATGCATCAATAGTAAAAAGGGTCAAGACATTAATTTTACATGGCAGCTAACAAGAATAAGTTTGTCTCTTTGGATTGTTTAACATGGGGCATCATTCCTCCTGAGCTTTATACATATGTCATTTTTGTTAACAAAGAATTATTTTACAAAACATAGGGTTGATGTGGAACCTTGCATGAACTTGAAACCTTAATAATTTTGAACTCTAGGGAGATTTTAGGCTTCCACATACCCTTGCAAAGGTCTTTATTAGGTATATCCAACTGTATATGCATGATCATTTGAGTTAAACGTTTTGGGCATAATTTCCTTCAAAAATATGCTCCATTAAACCACCTTTAGCATCAATGACAACACCTTTCTAACATTCTCCTTAAAAAATGCCTTTGATATCAATAATATTTTCCATCCAGTTACAACACTTTCTAGCAGAATTTAGATTCAACATCCAATGCATACCCACTCTACATGTTTTTTAGTACACTTCACTAAGAAAATTTGAATGATTTGAGGCATTCATGTTAGCCTTGCCCATGGGTTGGGTAGAAAACTCAAGCCTTAATCCATTGAGGTAGATTCTAAGGTTGAACAAACATGAATGAGCACTTGAACCACCATATATGAACTTTTGATGTTTAGACTTTAAGAGGGAATATGGGCTTTATTTCAAGAATTTTAGCACTAGATTTGGGTCAAACACCTTAGACACAGTTGGGGGGTAACACTTTAGCCTAAGGCCCCCATATAAATATTTTAAGCATTTGGATCCAATAATTTTACCTCAAAGAATGGTTTCAAGGCATTATTCAAGATCAGGGGATGAAACGTGAATATTAGATTGTAAAGGAAATATATATCCATATAGGAATATTAAGGATGCCCCATGTAGTGCAACATGATTTCTTGAAGGTTTCCTTGACCTATGATTAAGGATGAAAGTGTATCTAGGTGAGTAATAGGAATATGTCCAAGGTCCTTTTAAATGATCTAGGGAAAAAATACCATACCTTAGGTCATAAATAAATATTTAAGGAATCTAGAGTATCATTGACTATGGTTGGGGGTCAAAACATAGGCTTTAACCCCTAAAGTTATCTTCTACGATTGAGGAACATGAATGGGTACTCAAGCCACAATTTAGGATATTTTTATAAGATCTTTAGCCTTTTAGAGGGGTGATGGGTTTTATTAAGAGTTTTTAGCTCTAGATTTAAATCATAATGCCTTGAACATGGTTGGGGGAGAAATCCATAACCTTATCCCTAAAGAAATATTTTATGTATCAAGGGTTAATAATGTCACCCCAAAGATGGGACTTAGGGTTTTATACATGGCCATGGGAAGAGACATGATCCTTGGGTTGTATCATAAAATTATGTCCATCAAGGGCTAAGAAGGATGACTTGAACAATCACACAGTTCCTCCTAAGAATATCCTTTCTTAGGATTTGGAATTTCGATCACTTTAGGTGATTTCAAGTACTGGATATATTTCCTAAGACCATAGAAATTATTTATGGAGGAAAGCCATGCCTTAGTTCATAAAAAAATATTTAAGGCATGAGAGATATAAATAAATATTTGAGGCATCTAAATAAGGCCACCTTTTGAATTACTCAAAGATTTCTTTAGGGCCTAAGGCATGTCCTTATTCCAAATATCATTTATATGTGGTCTTAAAATACATATCTACTACTCAAAACCACTTATTAGCACTAACATCCCAATCATAGTCCAGGAATTCACTTAGGAGTTCATGTGTGGTTGTCTAAGGCTAACATCTTGGCGTTGGATGGATAGAAGTTTCTATTATAGTATAAGGTTCATGTTTCCTCTCCTAACTATCTCAAGGGCCCCAAGACCCATGTTTAAGTTGATGTTATTAGCCCCAAATATCTAATGGATTTTTCTAGGGCCTACGGCTAGGGTTTCCTACCGCAAAAATGTTTAAGGAGCTCTAAAAATATATATAATACTCAAAACCATCCAATATGGTTTATATCCCCTATTAAAAGCTAAATATCCATATCTTATGTGGTTTTTCATATCCTTGTTCACATCCCTTTAACCTAAGAAGCTACCTTTAGGCCTTCAGACCTGATTTTCCTCTCTCAATGATGGTTAAGACACTGAGACTCATACCTAGAGTAAAACACGTTCAAATGATGCCCATATCCCAACAAGAGGAGATGATACTCTTAGTACATTACATGTGGTGGTTTTAGGAATTTTACTTGTAGTACGTTTCCTAGAATAATACTTTAGGCCCTAACTCTTGACTTTCCTCCATTGATTATGTCTATTTCCATCATCGATATCCCTACATAGAGGGTAAGGACATGTTTAAGAGGTCATTCTTAGTGGATCAAGTTGACGCTCTTGAACCTTAATTGTTCAAAGCTTTCTTTATGATGTAAGGTTTAGGTTTCCTTCTTCAAAGATGTCTAGGTTCTAAAATATCATGCATTTAGTATCAAAAATCCCCTACTAACATCCATATCCCTAATCAAAGGAAGGGATGACCTTGAGAGGTCTTATGTGGTGTTTTGAGGTGTTTTTAATAGGAATGTATTTCGAAATTTTTACTTTAGGGTCCTATTAGCCCCTGCGATGCAGTGCTGCTATTTTTAGTGAAAATGTCCCCTGTTTTAGCTCTGACAGGCATGTCTCCTGTTGCTTTGCTTTGTCCATAAGCCAGACTTCAAAAATATTACTCTCACATCTATAATTGCATTGGGTTCTGATCCAAATGGATCCAAATATGCTCTCTAAGTCTTCAAAATCTCGTAAAATCATGCCAAAGATCAAAACAATGGCATGAGAAGAGCCCTTAAAATGGTGCAGAAACACTATCGGGAGGCCAAAAACACGTAAAAACAGTGAAAAATAGAGTATCAGAGGCATAAACAAGTGAAGGTACAGTAGTTGTCAGATATGGCCAATCAACGGTCTAGATCTGATCGGAAAATCGTAATCAGCACAGGCAAATAGCGGATATTGACGCTTAACATATATGTGTAGCAATGGCGATCAGCGGAGTCAATGAGGACTGTTGATCAAGCGAACAGATCGATGGCCCATGTTGCATTGCAACATCGCAATATGCAACCACAAAAGAGTGCTTACAACGGCTCGGGGCTATCACGATATGTAATTGCGACTAATCGCACTGTGATATCGCAATCGGAGAAACATTATGGAGCGGGACCTATAGCCATAGATCTATGCGATGTGATTAGCTAGACCCGAGAGGGTTCGTGAAGGGAAATATATAGTATTTGAAATCCAGAGGGAGCATACATGTATGCGATGTGATTAGCTAGACCCGAGAGGGTTCGTGAAGGGAAATATATAATATTTGAAATCTAGAGGGAGCCAATTTTCACGTTAATTTCATGTTTTTTAACGTATTTTTAAAATACAAAGGAGCAAGGCCGAAGTGACTTGCAATAGCAATGAGGATGGACCCGATAGAGGAATAGACCATATTTAAGGACTTTTGAAGTCTGCAATGAACACAGTTTTAGCAGAATTTCACAGTGTTGCAGCATTTCTCTCTGTAAAATAGAAAACAATCGTTTTTGGTATTCGAAAGGATTTTAAAGGCCCGAAGACCCATTCCGTTACAATATAGGTGGCCACCATCCTTAGAAGCATTTAGCAATGATTTCTAATGCTTAGAAAGGGTCTGGGGAGATAGATGGTCGGAAGGGGAAAAAGCCACAATGCAATGCAGCCGAACCAACAGAAGTGATCATGGAGCATCACTGACATGAGCGATCCACTGACAGCGCGACGAATTTAACAGAATTTGGTTACAATGTTGTTAGAAAAAGAGACCTCTGAGCTCATGTATGTAGAGTTATGGCATCAAGTTGTTAAAAAGACAGAGGGGATAGATTAAGACACCTCGAGCCTCAGAGAGCTCGAGAGCATTGTAAAAAGCATATAAATGGCTGAAAGATAGAAGTATCAAGAGTTCAACTTTTGGATACCGTGGAGACTCTGCTCATCTCAGTGTCTCATCTTCATTCCAATGATACAAGCTTCTTGAGTTGTTATATGTTCAATCTTATCTCTGCATTGATAAATTAGATTTGTAAGCTTCATTTACTTTCTGTAGTGAGCCATTCATATGTGTTTATGTATGTATCTATTGGTACAGTCAGAATTCTCCATCTATTCATTGAATCTATAAACTATTGAGCATTAGTGGTTGAAATCCTTGTCAAGATGAGGGTGTTCATGCATGTTTTGAGTGAAAATAGAGTTGAAATAGTCATATGACTTGATCCAAACCCCATTCCATTCTAATAGTTCAGAGAACGATATTGAAGATTTATATGTTTCCAGGCATCTCCGAGCTACAACCTAAGAGAACTTCCTGGAGTGCTATCAGGTCCAGTAACTATGTTTCCTCCCATGATCGTGTTAAGGATCTTGAGAGTCATAACTAGCGCTAAAACTATTCTATTGATGTATGCATACCTACTTGGAAGACAAGGATGCCCTTAAGTTTTACAGTGTGGTGGTTTGAGTTATTTCTCTAGTGACCTTGATACTTAAAAGAAACTTATGTGTCCTAAGCCCCAATCTTCCTTCCTTTACCATGTTAAGGACCTTAGTACCCACACTTAATGTTTAAATCCTCTAATTTCATTGATATCCCAAATTGGAGATGAGGGTTATTAAGCAAAAGAATTTAGTGACAAAATCAGTTATCATTCTTCAAAGTGCGTGAATATTCTTAAAAGTGCATATGCATTCTTAAAAGTGTGTACACACTTTTAAGAACATGTGCATGTTTTTAAGAGCACATGTGTGTCTTTAGGAACACGCACACTTTAAAAACATGTGCACATTATTTTAAATTTAATTTTTTTAGCAATAGTGACAACACTAGTATATGAGTTGGTTACCCCAAATATAGGTTTAAGATGACAAAACTGGCGGTTTGGACTACAAATACATTAAAACTTCCATTTTTTAAAATATTTCTCTTTATCTCTATATTTTATATTATTTTTCTATAGGCTAGACAAATATGTTTTCCATGAAACTATAATGACATTGAGTCAATTGTGCAAATTCCAAATATATGACTTTTCAATAAAAATATTATTGTTTACTATTTTTCGTATATTTTTTTACTAACATATAGCAACACCTTAAAATACATCATTCTTTTATTTTTTCTATAACTTTTTTTTTCACTTTAAACATTCGAAAATGTAGAAAATCCTTAAAACCTTGCAACTTCTAATGAGAGAAAATTGATCACAAAAGACAGATTTCTCTACCAAAGATCTACAGAAAGAAAACAATGAATAGAAACATAATCACACATAGAACAAAAAATATATCTTGGGAACCCAACTTGGAAAAACCCTTGCTTCCTTGTATTGAATCAATAGAGAAATATTGATCAACTCTCTACAAGACTTTCCCAACACTTAGGAAAATAATTCCTTCTATGAGCCTCCTATTTCCTAGTGCATATTTTCCCTAAAAATTAGGAAAATCCCCTATTTCCTTGTGCAAATCCTAGGAGAGAAATAATTATGCTTTACCCTCTATCCTTGACACAAAAACTAGTGAATAATGATTAAAATTGTGCCTTCTTTCAATCTCAATAAGTAATTCAAATTGTGAGACCTACTAGGGCTAAATTTAGCACCTGATATTGTTAACTAAGAGTAATTTGAGTTAAAACAAATTCAAATTAATCAACTAAACTCATTTCTATCTCTATTATAGAACTAGAGATCAGTTAGCTGACGAACACTAGAGTTAACTCCACTAGAAAGCTAATTTATCCATCAACTAGTCCACAACTCACTACATGTCATCTAACTTGAATTTACTGACTATAAATTAGTGATATGCCACATCACACATGTTAACTAAAAGCTAACTCAAGCAACTATGAGACTAAATTCGAATTGGCACCTTTGGCAAAGGTAGAAGTCAAAGAAGACATTCCTTGCTACATTTTCAACACTCCCTCCTACTAAGGAAGGGATTATGAACAACCCCAATCTTGCCTCTATGGAACTTGAACTTGCCCCTTGATAGGGCCTTGGTTAAGATGTTTTCATCACGTTTCATTGTATGAATGTACTTTAGCATAACAATGCTTCTATGCACACAATCTCTAGGATGATGGTTCCTAATGTATATATTCTTGGACCTATCATGAAACATTGGATTCTCAAAGATATTTATGTAACTCCGATTGTCACAGTGGATTAATATAAAATCCATCACCTGAATGAAGAGTCCTACCAGGATATTCCTTGTCTAAATAGCCTCACATGCTTCCAATTTGGAAACCATGTACTCAGCCTCAGCTAAACAAAGTGAAAAAAACCTTTGCTTCTTGTTGAACTAAGAAACTGCTACTGACCCAATACTGAAAACTGCTCCTAATATTCTCTTCCTATTTTTGGGACTCCATGCCTAATCTCCATCTGTGAAGCCATGAAGCCTCACTCCATTAGTTTGTTTGTACCACAATAAAAATTATACTGTGCCTCTGAGGTACCTCAAAACATGTTTTGCAACTCTCTAGTTGACTTTAAAAGGATCCATCATGAATTGGTTCACATGCAAAAAAAATATCAAGCCTTGTGTTCGCTAAATACATAAAGGACGTAATCAACTGCATGTATATTGTACCATCTACTGCATACGTTGTGGAGGCATCCTCCCTCTAGTTAGTACCTAGAGGAGTAGCCATGGGTTTGCAATATTGCATGTTGAATCTCTAAAGGATCTCAAAGGTTTACTTCCCTTGTCCAAAAAACATCTCTCCATCATCTTGCCAAACCTCTAATCCAAGGAAATAGTGCATCAGCCCCATATCCTTCATCTCAAACTCTCTGGTAAGGTCCTCCTTGCAATCTTGGATCAAACTTTCATTGCTTGTCAAAATCAAATCATCAACATATAGAAATAATATGAGAAGACTACCATCTACCATGATGTATTATAGGTTGGCATTTTCCTCACTCTTAGTGAAGCCAGATCCTATGAGATAAGAATCAATGTGAGTGTACCATTCTCTAAGTGTCTACTTGAGCCCATAAAGAGCTCTCTTCAGCCTACACACATGTATGTCTCTGCTAAAGATCTTGAACCCCTTTGGCTACTCAATGTAGATATCTTCCTCATCCACTCCATTGAGGAAAGTTGTCTTTACATCCATCTCATGGATTCTCCACCCCAATTGTGCTTCTAATGCAAGTATGGTCCTGATAGATGAGTACCTTGCCACTAGGGCAAAAATATCCTCATAATCAATCCCCTGAATTTATGAGAAGCCCTTGGCCACAAACTTGACCTTTTACTTCTCCAGACTACCATTTGTTGCATGCTTCACCTTATACAACCACCTAGGGCCAAAAACTAATTTTCACTTAGGTCTAGGCACAAAATCCCAAACATCATTCTTCATGATGGAGTTGCATGCTTCACCTTATACAACCACCTAGGGCCAAAAACTAATTTTCACTTAGGTCTAGGCAAAAACTCCCAAACATCACTCTTCATGATGGAGCTATACTCCACCATGGCTTCCAACCAAACGTACTGGGAATTTTCCTCTTCAAAGGAAGATGGTTCAACATCTATCAACTCTATCATTAGTGCCATGTATCATTTGTATATGTTTGGTGATTTTCACTATCTACACAAGGAATTAGGAAGGCCAACCTATTATTGAGCTTCCTGCACCAATCTATCAACCAACTTGGTCCTCTTACTCCCTTCATTGGGAGTCCTCGTGTGAGTGGGTGCCTCCACTCAGTCTTATCTCTTCTCCTTATAATGTGGTGGCTCCACGCCATCCTCCTAGAATGTCCTCTTGCCCTTAGTCAAGGGATAACTTTGTGTATATGACTAAGGCTCTTCCTTGGGAGCTAGAAGCTCCTCATCTTGTGATTTTCTTAGCTCTCTCTTTAGATAACTCCTCATGGGTTTCTCCTCATGAAATCTCACATCCCTTCACAAAACAGTCTTTTTTAGAGAGGGAACATACACTCTGTAAACATGAGTTGTCTCAGTGTATCCCATAAATATCCCGCTCTTTGCAGTGGGATCCAACTTCTTCCTGCCATCTTTGGACACATTATAATACACAATGGACCCAAAAATGCAAAAGTGGGAGACATCAGGCTTCCTACCAATGAAATCCTCCTCAGGTGTAATCATCCCAAGGACTCTATGAGGACTCCTATTCGACAAGAACATGGTTGTGTTGCAAGCCTCTACCCATAAGGGCAGCCCCTGGTCATACAACATGGTTGCAACAACCCCAACAATACTCTTATTTTTCCTCTCTGTAACCCCATTATGCTGAGTATTATGGGGTGCAATCAACTCTCTCCTAATTCCATCCTTGGCACACAAATCTCTAAAGGAATTGGATACATACTCTCTTCCATTATCGCTCCCCAAGGGCTTGATTTTCTTCCCTGTCTCATTCTCCGCTAAGGCCTTGATTTCCACAAAATTGGAATAGACCTCATATTTCTTCTTCATGAAATAAATCCAAGACTAATGAGAAAAATCATCAATGAAGATCACATAATACCTACGTTTAGCGAGTGAAACTGAGGAGAAGGGGCAACAAAATTCTAAATGAACTCTCTCCAGAATAGCTCCAACTTTGATATCTCAGCCCTGAAAGGAATATTTGGCATAATTTGGAAGAGTGCATCCCTTGAACACGTCATATTGATCAAGGGTGCATTGTGGTATCCTTGTAACAATTTGTAAAGTATCTTTAATGCTCCATGATTTAGACGTCCCATGTGCCTGTTTCAAAGCTCTCCAACATCTTGGCCCTAGAAAAACTATGCCTTGTTTCTCAAGGTTGCACATGCATCAAACTCCAATTTTTAGAGGTTCTTGATCCTAACACCAATCTTCTTGACTTGTCCTAAAGAAGAATGCTTAAGGTAGGCATTTCTTTTATTGAATACTACATCATGCCATTTTTCTTCAAGGATTTCTTCTGAGTCAAAGTTTTTCTTCAATCCTGGAACATACATCACATTCTTGAGATGGAGAAGGGAACCAAACTCCCTCTTAAAACTCATTGTGCCAACCCTTTTGGTCATGTATCTGTCATCATCTCCAAGCTCGATATGGGATTACATGTCTTTTTCCTCCAAATTGTTAAAGAAATCTTTATTCCATGTCATGTGGAATGAATCCCCTAAATCAATGTACCCAACATTATCTTGAACTGAGCTTGCCATGTAATCTATCAAAGAGAAATCTAATTCGAATTGAGAAGAGAGTGTTTATCCTCCTATTGTTGTTGCAATATGCTTGTTGTATTTCTTGCTTGGACATTTTTTAACATAATGTCCAAACTCATGACAATGAAAGAACCTAATCTTAGTAAGATCCTTCTTTTTCTTGCCTCCATTCTGACTAGACTCGGTCTTTCCTTAGGACTTATTTCCCTTCGCTTTCTTCCCTTTGCCAACTAAAGCAAAGTTCTCCTCATCATTTATCCTAATTGAGACTCCATCCCTTATGTCCATCCTTATCTCTTCCTACACAAGATCTAACCATAGGCTCTCCCAATGAGGTGGTTTATCTCTGTTATTCACCGCATCTTGGAAACACTACCAATATTTGTGAAACCCAAGAAGAGCAAGACTCATAAGATTTGTTGGTGGAACTATGTCTCCAACACCTCCAAGTTCATCCCTCACTTGAGAAAACTTGGATAGCTATGTAACAATGGGCCCATTCTTTCCCATTCGAATGTTCCTCAATTTTCCCTTCAAAGCAAGCCTTTTGGCATCACTACTACTTTCAAATAGATCAGTAAGGGCCTTCCACATCTAGAATGTTGTATTCTTCCCATGCAAATTTGGAACAATATGGTATCTGATTCCTTCTAGGATCATCCTCCTAGCTTTGGTAGTGTCCTTCTTCCATTGAGCCAAATGTTGTGCATCTGTTGCAGGAAGTTGAGAAATACCAGTCTTGATGTATTCCAAAACCTCATTATCATCTAACACAACCATCGTTGTGTCCTTCCATGCGCAAAAGTTCAAAGTCCCTTCTAAGGAATGCTTTGTCATCAAACCATAGAATGACATTATTCATGCACATGTAGAATTCTTGCACTAATCGATCTTCTCTCCAATGCACTTTGAATCTAATCAAGGAACTCAGTCTCTATCTTGTTTTATACTCTGGTACCATGTAGAAAATCCTTGAAACCTTGAAATTGCCAATGAGAGCAAATTGATCACAAAAAAAAACACAATATTTCTCTACCAAAGATTTGTGGAAAGAAAACAATGAATAGAAATACAATCACACATAGAACACAAAATATATCTGGGGAACCCAACTAAATCAACTGAGAAATCTGATCTATTACGTAGAACTTGCTTCAAGATTAAAACTCCATGCAATATTGATCAACTCTCTACAAGACTTGCCCAACCATTAGGAAAATAAGGCCTGCTACGAGCCTCTTTTTCCCTAGCACAAATTTTCCCTAAAATATAGGAAAATCCCCTATTTCCTTTTGCAAATCCCAAGAGAGAAATAACATTGCTTTACCCTCTAACCTTTACACAAAAAAGAGTATGCAATGATTACAATTGTGCCTTCCTTTAATTGCATGACCTATTAGGGCTAAATTTAGTAGTTGCTATTGCTAACTGAGAGTAAGTTGAGTTAACACAAAGTCAAACTACTCAACTAAACTCGTATTTATCTCTATTTTAGAACTAGAGATCAATTAACTGATAGACACTAGATTTAACTCCACTAGATAACTAATTTTAGTCATCAACTAGTCTACAACTCATTGCATGCCATCTAACTCGAATTAATTGACTATAACTCAGTGATAGGCCACATCACAGATGTTAACTAAAATCTAACTCAAGAAACTATGGAATTGAATCAGAATTGGCATCTTTGACTATGGCACAAGTCAAAGAAGCCATTCCTTGCTACATTTTCAACAAGAAATAGAAATATATGATGTAGTATTGAAGACTGATACCTAGAATTTAGAAAAATAAAACAAATTTTTGATAATGTTAAAGACCCTTTTACACAGCGCTCACAAAAGACCTTCTAATTTTAGGGATATAATGACCTTCAAAAAGAATAGAAGAAGATAAAATTAAAAATATAAATTTTGAAAAAGTAGATATGCACAAGAAGAATCTTTTCTTTACAATTTTACTAGTTTGTGTAATGAAATTTCATTGTTTAGGTACTCAAAGTTAGCACGAACCTAAGCATATGCATTAAATTTTGCATGAAAACAGCATACAACCATTGGGAGAACCCAATAATTCTCATACTTATACACAGTTTCATATTGTAGATAAAAATCATGTATGCAAAAGGCTAATTATGTTTTCCTACATTTCATATTTTTACACCATATTCAAATTCATTGTTGAAGTATCTCAAATCATCCCTCTAACTTAGATTGTTACTTTTTCACATTTTCACTACTAATAACAAGGCATGAGATACGATGATCTTGCACCAACCCACAAACTAAATAATGTGTTTGTTTACCCAATTTATTTCCTTATGTGTTTTGCATATAGTTTAATAAGAAAAAAATCAAGTAATTCTCTATTATTAAAATCATCATTTAATATACAAAAAATTAAATAGCTAAATCAACAAAAAAAAAATGTATCATTATTATCACAATAATAGTAATGTAATAAATTAATAATAATATAATTCTCTAATATTAAAATTAGAGATTTAATGCCTACTAGCCCTAGAATAAACGATGATGGTGTGCATTGTTAAGTCATTCCTTAATGTAAATGTCACTTTGTGGGTTGGTGTAGGCGAGGCTGAGTAAAAAGCTGAATAAAATGTCTGGATAATTTTGCAAGGTCATTGATCGTGATTTCTCAAGCTACAAATTAAGCATGATATAATATCTAAAAAAAAACTTGAACAACTAATAAAAAATTAGCCATTTAAAATTCAAAAAATTAAATAACTAAATTCGACAAAAATATAAAATATAGAATTAAAAATTAAAAATT
>APFE031551451.1:47171-62154 GCA_000404065.3 Pinus taeda | reverse complement strand
ATTGTTTTTTAAAATATGTTTTAAAATTTGTAATTGTTTTTGTTTGGTTAAAATTGTTTTTAAAATATGTTTTAAATTGTTTGGTTAAAATTGTTTTTTAAAATATGTTTTAAAATTTGTAATTGTTTTTGTTTGGTTAAAATTGTTTTTAAAATATGTTTTAAATTTAAAATTGTTTTGTTTGGTTATTTTGTTTGGTTAAAATTGTTTTTTAAAATATGTTTTAAAATTTGTAATTGTTTTTGTTTGGTTAAAATTGTTTTTAAAATATGTTTTAAATTTAAAATCGTATTGTTAAAATTGTAATTGTTTTTGTTTGGTTAAAATTGTTTTTTAAAATATGTTTTAAAATTTGTAATTGTTTCTGTTTGGTTAAATTTTTTTTAAAATATGTTTTAAATTTAAAATTGTTTTGTTTGGTTATTTTGTTTGGTTGAAATTGTTTTTTAAATATGTTTTAAAATTTTGTAATTGTTTTTGTTTGGTTAAAATTGTTTTTAAAATATGTTTTAAATTTAAAATTGTTTTGTTTGGTTATTTTGTTTGGTTAAAATTGTTTTTTAAAATATGTTTTAAAATTTGTAATTGTTTTTGTTTGGTTAAAATTGTTTTTTATGTTTTAAAATTGTAATTGTTTTTGTTTGGTTAAAATTGTTTTTTAAATAGGTTTTAAAATTGTTTTTTGGTTAAAATCGTTTTTTATGTTTTAAAATTGTTTTTTTCATGTTTTAAAATTGTTTAAAATTGTAATTGTTTTTGTTTGGTTTAAAAAAATTGTAATTGTTTTTGTTGGGTTTAAAATTGTAATTGTTTTTGTTTAATGTTTTAAAATTGTTTTTTTTCAATGTTTTAAAAATGTTTAAAATTGTAATTGTTTCTTTTATGTTTTAAAATTGTTTAAAATTGTAATTGTTTTTGTTTGGTTAAAATTGTTTTTTAAAACATGTTTTTTATGTTTTTTTTTAATGTTTTAAAATTGTTTTTTATGTTTTAAAATTGTAATTGTTTTTGTTTGGTTAAAATTGTTTTTTTATGTTTTAAAACATGTTTGCATTGCATTGCTTTTTAAAACATGTTTGCATTGCTTTGCTTTTTAAAATATGTTTTAAAATTGTTGAGAATTGTTTTTGTTTCGTTAAAATTAACCGTAGGTCAAGTTAGTCGTTGAAGACTCTGCTCAGACTATTTGAAGACTCTGCTCAGACTATTTAAGTTAGTCGTTGAAGACTCTGCTCATACTATTTATAACTCTAGACTATTTATAACATGTAAAGACATGTAAAGCTGGATATGTTTCTTCCTTGAACTTGTCATCGCTTGTCCTGATGATTGAACTTGTCATCGCTTGTCCTGATGATGATGATGAACCGCTGGTTCATGTGAACTCGTCGCTTGTCCTGATGATTGAACTTGTAATCGCTTGTCCTGATGATGACGATGAACCACATTGGCTGGTTCATGTGAACTCGTCTCACACTATTTAACATGCAAAGCTTCAACTTGTCCTGAAAATAAGCACATTTTCTCGTTCAAAACTCATTGACAAAAGTCTTCTCCAACTTGTCCTGAAGACAAAGGTCTTCTCCAACTTGTCCTGAAGAACTTGTCCTGAAGACAAAGGTCTTCTCTAACTTGTCCTGTCCTGAAGACAAAGGTCTTCTCCAACTTCAAAAATCGTCGACGAAGGTCATTTTCTCATTCAAAACTCGTCGACGAGTTGAAGGTAGTGATTTTCGCCGAAACTTATGTTTTTTTATGTTTTGGCCGAAACGTTTTTTATGTTTTAAAATCAACCTACGATGAACCACATTGGCTGGTTCATGTGAACTCGTCTCACACTATTTAACATGCAAAGCTTCAACTTGTCCTGAAAATAAGCACATTTGCTTGTTCATTTGCTTGTTCAAAACTCGTCGACAAATGTCACAACCTTCTAAACTTAAAATTACATATATAAAAAAAAAAAAATTATTCCATGCATGACTCTACTGATACATGATCATGGTAGCATACCTTACCACGGTAACATGACTGATATGTTAGTTGATTTATTTAAAGTGATGTCCGCACCATGTATGTATATAGTTAACGGACCCATTGCTCGTCCTTGGTTATTCAATTTGCAATGTGTAAGTGCATGACATCCGGCCCCTCGGTCCACACATCCACTTGCTACACAGATATTTTGATCTGGTAGCTGAGGCATTTAATGTCACAGCACTGCTTCAACCTTCTCGGGATTGACACTGCGATGGACGGCCTCGACGATATCTACCAATTGGACGGTGGAGAGTTTGGGTGTTTTGGCGGCATAGTATTTAGGGTTTCAAGCCTGAAGTTTCGGGTCATTTATTCATTGCTCTGGCTCCAGAGATCGGCTCCTCCCTCCGGTGTCTGTCATAGACCTTTCTGGTTCATTTCTCTGCCATTACGTGTGCCACAGTCACATGATCTGACGACAGTGGAGAGTTCGTTGGTGTCTTCCTCCAGAACGCTCATCGTAAGGCAGGTAATCTATTACTTTGATTTCATAACAATTTCTCTTCCACTGTAACTTATAGTTTTATTAATCCTCTAATCGATGCTGGCAGATACATGTAAGATCCATGAAGGTCGCGGGAATGAAGAGGGTGCAGGGTTTTCTGCCATTCAAACCTAACCAGGTAAGCCTCTTTCCGCTGTACGCTTTATTAGTTGCTACTCATGAAGTCGACCTTATAATGTTCTTTCCTGTCAGGAATATTTTCCAAATCTATTGTTGAAGGCGTATTGAATCTCTTACGACAGGGCTCTCCTTTTGCTCCATGTTTTACCCTGGAATCTGATGTCCAGTTACAGGTTGCCGAATACGTAGTTTCCCTTAGGGTTATAGATGTTTTGAAGTTGTAATTACATGAGCCGAGCTCAAATCTTGAGCGGCTCCGTTTCTGTTATGTTTATTCAGCTTCCAATTGACTTGTATATGATAGACTCGGTCACAATGTGATTGCAGCTTGATGTATTATGGATTTAAGGGTTTATTCCCAGTTTTATCAGTTTCGGTCAATCGCTGGATTTCCTGAACATATTATTCGACATTATATGCATTTTAATGATTAATGGAACATGGGTTGTTTTTCTTACGCATCACCGTGTGGCAATAATGGCGTATCTATGTTGCTTGTTTAGTTGTAAGGGTTTCTGTGGTTGCGGACAGTCCCTTCCTGTCACGACTGTCGTCCTTCTTATGATTACATGGTATAATATTATAATCATACATATAATAGCGTCTAATGGTGCTAATTATACTGGTTAATTTCTTGCACGAGTAACCAGGTTCTTAGCATGTCTTCACTATGTATCAGTTCTAAAGCTTAGGGAAAAGCCGGTTACGGCTAAGTATGATGTCGCTCACCCGCGAACCGTCATTATCCCACTCCGTCAGTGATGATGCGTGGTCATATGTTCCACCGATTTACTTTAATTATTTGCCTGTTATCGTTTAATGAAATACCCACTGCGTGGTTAATCTAATATATTGATTTCTTGTCTTTATACTTTGGCACTGTGCTGTAGCTTCACGCTACCAGGTGGTATCCACCTGTGCATGCCGCCGTCTCTTAACCTAAATTTGTTGCAACCGGGCATGGTCTCGGTATTGTTTGCTATGGTCATATTATGTTATGGTTCTTATATTGCATATCACCCACATGTTTTCTGAGCGGGTTTGCACCGTTATCAACTTAGAGGGTTTCACCTGCGATAAGCAGTACAGCCTATGCTAGCTGTTACATTGATTTTCTAACCTCCTTTCAGTCTTATATGTGTTATTTATTCGTACCCTACAATATAGGTATCGCCTGGTAAATACGAGTTCTCTGTCCTTGGTTACCTTTCAGTTATTGGTTACAGTTTTTCTGTGCTACGCATCTAAAACCGAATTCAGTTATCTGCATTCTCATTTCGTATTTGAACAATAGCAGTTAGGTTCATTCAGTTTTTATTCATAACCTTATAGCTACTGTCTCTTCCATGAATCTCAGTCTCACTGATCCAAGGATAAAGGACTAAATAATATACATGCTTATTTCTATAAGACTCTTTCTTTATTATATATGTTCATGTACAGAACTGAATATATGCAGTCTTTAGTTATTTGTTCTCTTCCTTTTATGATACCTATCAGTATGTAGAACAAAATACTTTGTGCAGATAATATGTAGATTTTCAATATCAGTTCTCTTTCTTTTTATCATATATCTTTATATATAGACAAAGTATGTTATACAGTAACAGTAATATTTTCAATAACACCAGGTTCTGAGTCATTTTGTAAATAATGTTACAGTAACTATAACGAAATATCAGTACTGTCAATAATATTTAATCTTCCAGGTCTTATAAATTGAAAATACTTACCTGGGTCTCCTGTTACTTTCGTCTGCACTCCTACCACCTGTAGAAAATGGTTTAATGCTTGATATCCTCCCAGCCACGAGACCAGTTGTCTGTACTGCGTCTCTCCCCCAAGCAATCCTTTGTCGGCCACAGCCTCAACAATAGGGAGCACTAATGTGCCTGTGCTATCTGGTCCTCACCAGACGTAGCACTCCTCTCTTTTGCTCAATGCCTTTTCTTTTTCCCCATTTGTTCCCTCAACAACCCGGGTCTTTTCCTCTTTCCCCTTTTTCTATGGGGAAGAGAAAACAGTTAGGGTTTTTCCCCTAGTATACTGGCAACTGTTTTTCTTTTATTTTCAAGCATAAAGAGAAAATAACTTTTCATATGAAATTACCATGTACACATAAGTATGCAATTCATATTACTCAATTTCTTTTAACACATAATATTTCCATCAATTTAAGAAAATGATAATTTATGTTTTGTCTTCAACCACAGGGGTAAATAAGTAATTTATTTACGTAAAATGTTTGGTCATTACATCTCCTCCCCCTGAGATTGGACACCGTCTCGGTGTCTCACAGACCCGAACAGGTCTGGATAGGTTCTTCTCATTAATTCCTCATCTTCCCAAGTGGCCTCGTCAGGCCCAAAATGTCGCCATTGAACCTTAACTTGGGTAATAACTCGTTTCCGCAGCTGTACTTATCTCCGGTCGAGAATGCTCAGCGGTTCGACCAGAACTTCTCCTTCCGGCTTGACCTGCAATACACAATTTTGTGAATTAGTTTTTTCCTTTCATGTACAATTCTTGCGGAATTTATCATAACAATCACCCACCTGAATCTCTTGCCATCGGATCACATGCTTAGGGTCATACACATACTTCTTTAGGACGGAAACATGAAACACGTTATGAACCCGGATGTGACTTGGCAGGGCCAGCTGATAAGCTACCGGTCCAACCCTTGCCAAAATTTGGAAGGGTCCACAATATCGTGGTGCCAGTTTGGCACATCCACTCCACTGCAAGGTACTTCTTTTGGCCTGAATCCGGATATACACATGGTCCCCAACCTGAAACTCTTTAAATCTCCTTTTCTGATCAGCAAAATTCTTTTGCCTATCTTGGGCAGCTTTCAAGTTGACACGTACCCTCTTTACCATATCCTCCATTTCTTTCAGCATCTCAGGGCCTAAGCTCAATTTATCTTCCGGTCCTCCCCAACTGGTGGGTGTACGACATTTCCGTCCGTACATAACTTCAAATGGGCTCATCTGCGTCGAGGTATGGTAACCGTTATTATACGCGAACTCTACCAGATGCAAGTAATCTTCCCACCTTGTGGGTTGTTGCATAACATAAGCCCTTAACATATCCTCTACCATCTGGTTTACTCGTTCCGTTTGCCCATCGGTTTGTGGATGGTATGCTGTACTGAAGTTTAGTTGAGTTCCTAGTTCAGCAAACAATGTTCTCCAAAATGCTGATGTGAATTTCACATCACGATCGGAAATTATGGTTTTTGGAAGCCCATGTAACTTGAATACATTCTGCATAAAAATATGAGCAATCTGTGCAGCTCTATATGTAGATTGCACCGGTATGAAATGTGCAGCCTTACTTAGCTTGTCCACTACCACGAAAATGGAGTCATTATTTCTTTTTGTCTTGGGTAACCCCGTAATGAAATCCATGGAGATGATTTCCCACTTCCATTCTGGAACTGGCAGTGGTTGTAACAATCCTGCTGGGTGCTGATGTTCTGCTTTAATCTGCTGACATTCTAGGCATCGTGACAGGTATTCGACAATGTTTTTCTTCATTCCTGGCCAGAAATACTCTTTCCGGATTTCTGTTATCATCTTTTGATAACCCGGATGACCTGCGTAATGACTAACATGAAATTCATCCATAATCAGGTTTCTGATTCTGCTTTGATTTGGCACATACAACCGTTTCTGGAAATAAATTCTTCCAGCGTCATCTAATTCATATTCTTGTTGGTTGTTTTCTCTAGCAGACTGCTGTATTTGTAATTTTAATTGCTGATATTCAGTATCTTGATCTCCAATTTCCTTTATAATCTCTAGGAAGGGACTTTTCCACCCACTAATGGAAACTTCATACAAATTTTGTACCTTTTGACTCAAAGCGTCTCCTACCTTATTTTCCTTCCCCTGCAAGTGTTTTATATCAAAGTCAAAACCACTTAGAAAGTCCACCCACCTTGCTTGCCTAGCGTTTAAGGTAGGCTGGCTGAAATAATTGGTCAAGCTGTGGTGGTCGGTATGCAGCAAAAATTTCCTACCCAAGAGATAATGCCGCCACATCTTCAGGGCATGTATAACGGCAGCCAACTCTAAGTCATAAGCAGAATATTTCTGCTCATGTTCTTTTAGTTTTCGAGACTCGTAAGCTATTACCCTGCCTTCTTGCATCAAGACCCCTCCCAATCCTTCTTTACTTGCATCCGTACATACTACATAATCCTTATTAGGATCCGCTATACTTAGAATAGGTGCCGTGGTGAGTAGATGCTTCAATCGCTCAAAACTTTTCTGGCAATTCGGGGTCCAATGAAACAGTTTCCCTTTCTTCTGCAGTGAGGTAATGGGAAATGCCACCTTAGAGAAACCTTCCACGAATCTCCTATAATACCCTGCCAATCCCATAAAAGATCGGACATCTGCTACATCCTTGGGGACTGGCCATTCCATTATAGATTTTATCTTTTCCAGATCCACTCCAATTCCATCCTTTGTGATTACGTGACCCAAATACTGAATTTCTTCCTTGAAGAAGTCACACTTACTAAATTTAGCATACAGTTGATGTTCCCGAAGGGTCTGTAATACTATTCGAAGATGTTCATGATGTTCTTCGATGGTGCGTGAATAAATCAAGATATCGTCAATAAATATCAGCACGAACTGATCCAAATAAGGATGGAAAATGCTGTTCATTAGACACATGAAGGTTGTCGGGGCATTGGTGAGCCCAAATAGCAAAACCACAAATTCATAGTGCCCATACCTGGTCCTAAAAGCTGTTTTCGCAATGTCTTCATCTTTAATCCTGATCTAATGGTAACCCGACCGTAAGTCGATCTTAGAGAACACGGTCGCGCCTTTCACTTGGTCGAACAATTCATCTATCCGGGGAAGGGGATACTTGTTTTTAATAGTCAACTTATTCAATTGTCTGTAATCAATACACATCCGGAGGGTGCCATCTTTCTTCTTAACAAATAACACTGGGGCTCCCCATGGAGACACACTGGGACGGATGTAGTTCTTCTCCAGTAATTCTTGCAACTGCATTTTTAATTCTGTCAACTCAGGTACACTCATCCTGTAGGGTGCTCGTGACACTGGTGCAGCCCCTGGTACCAACTCTATAGTAAAGTCTATGTTTCTTCGTGGCGGCAGCCCTGGGATCTCCTTCGGAGACACATCTGCAAATTCTTGTATCACCGGGATATTATCCAAGGATGCTGTCTTATCATTAGAATTCGCATACCCCACTTGAATGGCGTATACTTGACAGCCTTTCCACACACATTTTACCAATTGATTTGCAGTTATTGGTCGAACCTGCACTGGTCGCTTAATTCCCTGCATTTCTTTGTTGTTCCCTTGTCAATCTCTATAATAAATAATTTTGGTTTTACAATCAACTAATGACCAATGCTTTTCCAACCAGTCCATTCCAATTAGAATGTCATAAGAACCCAGAGGAAGTATGTTCAGGTTAGCTGTGATTGGCTGGTCTGCTATAGTGAAAGAGCAATCGTTGATCTGGGCTGTTACCCGTCGCTTGGCTCCAGTAGCCAATTGCACTAACCAAGGCTTTTTAAATTTAGCAGACTGTAAATTACAACGTTCTACTACTTTTGGGTTCACATAACTTAGCGTGGCCCCAGGATCAATCAAAACAGATATGGTAAGGTTTGAAATTTTACCTTCGAACTCGACCATGGTTGGCTGGTACTCCACCTGTCGATCCTCCAAAGCTGCATTGATTCTGGGTACGCTTCAACCCACTTCGCCAACGGTTGAGGCTTCATGAATTTGGGACAACTGTTCAGTCCCCTTTCGCTGTGGGCAATTTTTAATGTAATGAGGTCCCCCACAACCCCAACACTGCACAGGAGGTCTTGTTGTTCCTTCAGTATCCAACCTGATTTGTTGTTCGCTAACCTTGGACTCGTTTGCAGATCTGAACTTAGGTGTAGTTTTCGTCGCAAATTTGTTGTTTATTCCCTTGCCAGTCCCTTTAACTCCATTGCTGCGATTTCCTTTGATGTTTCCAGCTGTTTTGAAACTCTTCTTCTCACTCCACTTCCTATTAGCAGTTTCTCCTTTTTGTTTGCCTTGCTGATAACAGATTCTAGCCTTGCGGATTACCTCATCCATCGATTTTGGATTATCGAATTCAATTCTTTCTCGCATGTACAGAGGTAGACTGCTAACGAATCGCTGCACCTTCGCCTTTTCTTCCCTTATATATGGCACGTAGCGAAGTAGGGAAGTAAAACGGGTAATGAACTCATCCATAGTCTGCTGTGCCAATCACAGATCATGGAATTCTCTGGCTTTCTCATCATAGAAGCGTTCAGTTAAATATCTTTCCTTAAAGAATTTCTGGAAATTATCCCATGTTATGTTTTGTTCGGTAACCCCTTTTACGATCTTCACCTCTTCCCACCACAAGGTAGCCTTTCCTTGCAACTGGAAGATAGCCAGTCGTGCTTTCAGATTATGATCGTATTCATAAAGCTGGAAATACTTATTCATGTTGATTAACCATGCTTCAGCTGCTTCCTCATGCTCTCCGTCAAAATGCGGTGGCTTAATCTTGCGGAATTCCTCTTGTAATTCCATCCTCTGTCTTTTCGAGGTTTGCTGTTCGAATGCATTATCCGAGCGTTCTTCCTATTCCTCTTATCCTTCAGGGGGTATATGATGATTCTGCTCTTCTGACATCCTTTGCTGTTCCGCACTAGGATTAGCAGGTAGCTGGTTTTGCCTATCGGACAAACTTTTTAAAATCCTTTCTTGCTCCATTGTCAATCAAGCATTATCTTCCCGTAATCGAGCCATTTCATTCTTCAACTCTTGTACTGTTTCCAGGATGGCTTGATTCGTAATTCTAGCTTCTTCTCCAAGTTGTGCCCACAACTCTGGGTTATTTTCTGCTCCGGTCATGCCCTGTCCTATTACAGGTCGTCGGGACATATTCTCTGCCCTCCTCATGTCTTCCGCTCTCAGAACCCACTCCTGTAAAAGAAAATCGTTCAAGAGTAATAATGGAATGACTATCTGTTAATTCATTTACCACAGGATCCATTCATTATTATCTTGCCCAGAGGCCACAGTGCTGTATCTGGGCTCTGATACCATATGTCATAACCTTCTAAACTTAAAGTTACATATATATAAAAAAAAAAATATTTACATGCATGACTCTACCGATACATGATCATGGTAGCATACCTTACCACGGTAACATGACTGATATATTAGTTGATTTATCTAAAGTGTTGTCCGAACCATGTATGTATATAGTTAACGGACCCATTGCTCGTCCTTGGTTATTCAATTTGCAATGTGTAAGTGCGTGACATCTGGCCCTCAGTCCACGCATCCACTTGCTACACAGATATTTTGCTCTAGTAGCTGAGACATTTAATATCACAGCGCTGCTGTAACCTTCTCGGGATTGACACTGCAATGGACCGCCTCGATGAGATCTACCGATCGGACGGTGGAGAGTTTGGGTGTTTTGGCGGCATAGTATTTAGGGTTTCAAGCCTAAAGTTTCGGGTCATTTGTTCGGTGCTCTGGCTCCAGAGAGCGGCTCCTCCCTCCGGTGTCTGTCATAGACCTTTCTGGTTCATTTCTCTGTCAATGCGTGTGCCACAGTCACATGATCTGACGATAGTGGAGAGCTCGTTGGTGCCTTCCTCCAGAACGCTCATCGAAAGGCAGGTAAACTATTACTTTGATTTCATAACAATTCCTCTTCTACTATAACTTATAGTTTTATTAATCCTTTAATCGATGTTGGAAGATACATGTAAGATCCATGAAGGTCGCGGGAATGAAGAGGGTGCAGGGTTTTCTGCCATTCAAACCTAAAAAGGTAAGCCTCTTTCCGCTATACGCTTTATTAGTTGCTACTCATGAAGTCGACCTTATACTGTTCTTCCTGTCAGGAATATTTGCCAGATCTATTGTTGAAGGCGAGTTAAATCTCTTACAACAGGGCTCTCCTTTTGCTCCATGTTTTACCCTGGAATCTGATGTCCAGTTACAGGTTGCCGAATAGGTAGATGTCCTTAGGGTTATAGATGTTTTGAGGTTTAATTACATGAGCCGAGCTCAAATCCTGAGCGGCTCCGTTTTCTGTTATGTTTATTCAGCTTCCAATTGACTTGTATATGATAGACTCGGTCACATTGTGACTGCAACTTGATGTGTTATGGATTTAAGGGTTTATTCCCAGCTTTATCAGTTTCGGTCAATCTTGGGTTTCCTGAACATATTATTCGACCATATATGCATTTTGATGATTAATGGAACATGGGTTGTTTTCTTACGCATCATTGTGTGGCAATAATGGCGTATCTATGTTGCTTGTTTAATTGTAAGGGTTTCTGTGTTTGCGGACAGTCCCTTCCTGTCACAACTGTCGTCCTTCTTGTGATTACATGGTATAATATTATAATCATGCATATAATAGTGTCTAATGGTGCTCATTATAATGGTTAATTTCTTACACGGGTAACCAAGTTCTTAGCATGTTTTCTTTATGTATCAGTTCTATAGCTTAGGGAAAAACCGGTTACGGCTAAGTATGATGTCGCTCGCCCGCGCACCGTCATTATCCCTCTCCGTCAATGATGATGCGTGGTCATATGTTCCACCGATTTACTTTAATTATTTGTCTGTTATCGTTTAATGAAAAACCCACTGCGTGGTTAATCTAAAATATTGATTTCTTGTTTTTATATTTTGGCGCTGTGCTGTAGCTTCACGCTACCAGGTGGTATCCACCTGTACATGCCGCCGCCTCTCAACCTACATTGGTTGCAACTGGGCATGGTCTCGGTATTGTTTTTTGTGATCATATTATGTTATGGTTCCTATATTGCAAATTACCCATATGTTTTCTGAGCGGGTTTGTACCGTTATCAACTTAGAGGGTTTTACCTGCGATAAGCAGTACAGCCTATGCTAGCGGTTGCATGAGTTTTCTAACCTCTTTTCTGTCTTATATGTATTATTTATTCGTACCCTACAATACAGGTATCGCCTGGTAAATACGAGTTCTCTGTCATTGGTTACTTTTCAGTTATTGATTACAGTTTTCTGTGTTACGCATCTAAAACCGCATTAGTTATCTGCATTCTCATTTCGTATCTGAACAATAGCAGTTCGGTTCACTCTATTTTTATTCATAATCTTATAGCTACTGTCTCTTACATGAATCTCAGTCTCACTGATCCAAGGATAGAGGACTAAATAATATACATGCTTATTTCTATCCGACTCTTTCTTTATTATATATGTTCATGTACAGAACTGAATATATGCAGTCTTTAGTTATCTGTTCTCTTCCTTTTATGATACCTAACAGTATGTAGAACAGAATACTTTGTGCAGATAATATGTAGATTTTCAATACCAGTTCTCTTTTCTTTTTATCATATATCTTTATATATAAACAGAGTAGGTTATACAGTAACAGTAATATTTTCAATAACACCAGGTTCTGAGTCATTTTATAAATAATGTTACAGTAACTATAACGAAATATCAGTACTGTCAATAACATTTAATCTTCCAGGTCTTATAAGTTGAAGATACTTACCTGGATCTCCTGTTACTTTCTTCTGCACCCCTACCACATGTAGAAAATGGTTTAATGCTTGATATCCTCCCAGCCACGAGACCAGTTCCTTGTACTGCGTCTCTCCCCCAAGCAATCCTTTGCCGGCCACAGCCTCAACAATAGGGAGCACTAATGTGCCTGTGCTATCTGGTCCTCACCAGACGCAGCACTCCTCTCTTTTGCTCAGTGCCTTTTCTTTTTCCCCCATTTGTTCCATCAACAACCTGGGTCTTTTCCTCTTTCCCCTTTTTCTATGGGGAAGAGAAAACAGTTAGGGTTTTTTCCCTTAGTATACTGGCAACTGATTTTCTTTTATTCTCAAGCATAAAGAGAAAATAACTTTTCATATGAAATTACCATGTACACATAAGTATGCAATTCATATTACTCAATTTCTTTTAACACATAATATTTCCATCAATTTAAGAAAATTATAATTCCTGTTTAATCTTCAACCACAGGGGTAAATAAGTAATTTATTTACGTAAAATGTTTGGTCATTACACCTCCCTTATCCGGTTCGAATTATATGATTAATTATAATTATATCTTTTGAACTTGGATTCCCTAAAAAATGAAATTTTCCTTTTGATAAATTTATAGCATGAACTTTTTAATAGCCCCAGCAATTTTAATATTAGTCCTTAAAAATTATGAGCGAGTAATAAGGCCAAGGAGTACTATTCATGATAATTTCATATCTTAACACTATGATTAGTTTGATTAGTTTATCATAAGAGTAATATTAATATTAATACGTTTTTGACTCATATATAAATAAACAAAATTATATTTATCTTAAATTTTTATTTACCAAGTTTTTAGGGGTTATTTTTTTTTTTTTTTACTTTAAAAACTGTTTTTATATTAAAATGTTTGATCTTCTCCATGATAGGTAAATTTAGGGTTAAAATGGCTTTTGACTAATTTAACTATGGGTTTTAATTATTAAATTTATATTTTTTTTGTTTTGTTTTATTTTATTTTTATATAATTTGAAAAAATCAAAATGTTCTATTGTTACTTATAATTATTAATTTTTTTAGGTTTTTTTAATTTAATTTGATGGAGTCAAAATATTTAACAAGACATTACATTACAGTATCTATATTTTACATCACACTAGATAGGATTACTACGTCAACTTACAAGTTTGAAAAAACCTTTTAGTAATAACCCAAAGATAAACTTTACAACTCAATCAATAAGATTAGTACATTATTAATTTTATGTTTATTTTATTTTATTTTGTTTTATTTTATTTTTATCTAATTCGAAAGAGTCTAAATGTTTTATTGGTAATTAAAATTAATTTTTTTTTTTTTACTTTTTTACTTTTTATTTTTTAATCTAATTTGATGGAGTCAAAATATTTAACAAGACATTACATTACGCCATCTATATTTTACATCACAGTACATAGGATTACTACGTCAACTTACAAGTTTGAAAAAACCTTTTTTTTAACAATCACTGAAGGATAATCTTTACGACTCAACCAATAAGATTCGTACATAAATTTACAATTTTAAATACATTTTTTTGGAACTCTAACATTTTCGTGATCCTAGTCATCATCATCTTCATTAAAAAATCTCTTGGGTGGCATCTAAAAGATAAATTTTACAATACAACATGTATGATTACCATATAAAGTTACAAGTTTTAATTACCATTCAACATTGGTCCTAGCCGTCACCTAATCTCAAGAAAAGCAAAAAATAACTACTCAAACATATCAATTTCTTTAAGTTTATTTATCTATTTATTATTGGAACTCAAACATTTTCAAAATATTTATGATTGTCAATCATATTTTCTTGAAAATATTTTTATATTTTATAAGATTCATTTCCTTTTCACACCCTTTTCCTTTCTTTTCATTTTATTACTTGTTTTATATGTTTTAATAAAAGATTTATATTTTGGATGAATGATATAAAAACAAAAACTAAGATGCTTAAGATCAAAGTTATACTTCATACTAAGTACATACCATGTGGAGATTTTAATAATACAATAAAATAATTCTCTACAATAAAATTTAGTAGTATTTATAAAAATAATTTTGTTCCTTAAAATCGACTAACGAGAGATTTAAAACTAGCATTTGCACTAGATGTTGTAAAGGAAACACCATAAGTCCGTAGCACATATGGAAGAAGAGCATATATGAAGATAGATGTGATATGGTATGTGATCTAACTATAGACGAGTTTGAGTGACAAATTGTTATGAAACCAGCTCAAGAAAAGATAGAAAAGATAGATCAACGCCTTAGAATTCAGCCTCTTCGAGGGGGAAACCTCCTTTACATTACATAAATGAACAATTCTTGGATGATACAAATGACAAAACCTCCTTTCTATATATAGGAGTCTAAGGAGTCACAATATAATCCAGCTGACCTAACAATAATAATATAAAGCCACAAAAATAACAATAGAGGGATTCTATGGGGCACAGAAATAACAATATGGGGGTAATAGGGGCACAACAATATAAATAAGGGGTATAACTACAATAGTAATGGGGTAATCACTAGTATTATGTGGACCCAACATGCCCCTCTCCTTCAAAAAAGTGTTATCCTCAATTCTTGAGTAGTTCTGGATACTTCTGCATAAAATTCTCATCCTCCCATGTGGAATCTTCAGCGGATAAGTTCTTCCACTTGATAAGATACTCTGAAATTGATCGATT
>APFE031551451.1:0-44209 GCA_000404065.3 Pinus taeda | reverse complement strand
TAATGAACCATACACATAATTTGCATAATAATTTTATTACTATATTAAATTTTTATGGTAAAGTTTAACTACCTAAATTAATATGGGTTATTTTTTATTCATCTTAATTAATTTTAAAAATATTATTAAGTTATAATTTTTTTAATTTGTATTAAATTAAATACCGCTTGAGTCTATAACATACTAAACCACTTGTTTTTAGTGGTTCCATTTTATTGCCTTAAAGTAGCTTGTCATAAAAGTGTTATGACCCATGGTTTGGGAGATGGTTTTGTACTTAATATTTATTTAGTCCACCAAGGAGAGATCCATAGGTCTCTGAGGGAAAGATCATACTCTAGGGGCTAAAGACCCAAAATGGAATCTGAAATGTTTTTTATGGTGGTTCCATTTCCTCATATCCTGTTTAATTTTTTGGTTATTTATTCTTTAGAGGTGTTCATAAGGTACCATATGGGGGAATGCAATCTAGGAATCATTTGGCCTTCACAGTCATTTAGATGTGATAGATACCTAGCCCTTATCACTTGAGACCACCACTGAATAGGATTTTTAATTGAACTTGAGTAAAGTTTTGCTCCTATTACCATATTTTCTATTCCTAGATCCCTGATGCCCAAACATCCATGTTGTTTTAGAGCTCTCACTCTTTTCCAATTTACTAAATGGTAATTATTTGTTTCTATTTTTCCTCCTTCCCACATGAATTTTATTATATACATTCCCATTTGATGTAGCAAATGTTTGCTTGCAGGGCTATGAACTCATATAGAGGGATTGTCGTTATGATTGATTTCACCTAAATTTCTTTGCCTACATTATTCAGCCAAGTCCCACCCTAGTTTACTATTTTTGTTTTCATTTTCTCTTGCACCTTTTTGCTAGCATAAAGGGCAACGCGACCCAAGAAGATTTGGATCAGTAAGTAATTGAAATATTTCCAGTCCTGAATAGCCTTAAATCCCAAAATTTCCTAAATATTTTTTAATTTTTGTCTTGAAATATTCCAACTATAGATGTGGCACTTGCTGTCATTTGTAGGCCCCCTAGACACTGTGAGAAATTTGTCCATTTTTTTTTAAAGTGCTTAGCTATTGGGGTAGAGGAACCTCCAATTAATATAGTATCATCTACAAACTGACAATGGTTTATGATTTTAAGGCCCTCCTCGAAACGAATGCCTCGAAGGCTGAGAGAGGCTTGTTCGGTCTCCAAATATCTGCTCAGTACGTCAGCAATAATTATATAAAGGAAGGGTGAGAGGGGGCTCATTTGAAGGAGGCCCGTGGAAGCTTTGAAGAGTTTCTCAACCCTACCATTCACTAATGGAGCAATCCACGAAGAGGCAATACAAAGGTTTGCCCATCTTATGAAGGTCTCATCAACCCCTAATTCTCAGAGAACTTTCCGCAGGAAGCTATGCCTAATCGAGTCAAAGGCATTAGCCATGTTAGTGTTAATTATCATGCCCTGATCCCCCCTTCGCCAACTGAAGTCCAAGGCCTCCTCGATAAGGATGATATTGTCAAAGATTTTTCTAGCAGAGACAAAAACCCCTGATATTCAGAGATTAAGAGGGGCAGTAGCGAATTGCGTCTCTAGGCAAACATCTTTGAAAAGACCTTATAAGAGACATTGCAGAGGGAATTTGTTCGAAATCTAGAGAAAGAGAAGGGGTTCAATTCTTTAGGGATTAAAGCTAGAAATGAAGAGTTTATTTTGCCCCCCCTTTGATATAGTAACATGAGGCTTGAAGGAAAAAGGCTTTGAACTTATTCCAAAAATATTTTAAAAAAATTACAAGAAAAAGAGTGGGATCCTTTAGCTGTCAATTTACAAGCTTTCTAGATAGGATTTGAGCTAGGATTTAGGGATTGAGCGGTTTTGTAATTAATTCATGCAATTTTGATTCACTTGAGATTCTTGAGGAAAATATCTACCAGATTAGATATTGTTTAAGATTAGGCAGATTTGATCTAGTGTTTAAGGATCTGATTGTTACGATGAAATAGTAGTTATGTAAGTTCTGAATGATTGTAAGAGGATTTTGACTAATTCGGCTTGTTTTGGCCATATAAGATTAAGTTGTAGAAATTGTATCTCTCTTTATTTCTGTGTATAATTGGTCAATCCTAGAGGTGTTGCGTCCCTCTGTAGTATCTCTGTGTATCATTGAATTTCCAGTTTAGCCTGAGGATTTAGAGTTCTATGTGATTGCATTTAAATTATTTTCTCCATGTATTTGCAACTACGAGGGTGAAAGTGTACAGATTCCTTGATCGAGGTTGAAGCACCGCACTCATTCCTAACCATTCATTTCATTTTCAACGTCTTACATCATAGTCAATAGAGGGGGTTGGCCTTGGTTTTAAACCATGTGTTAATAGATGTCCCGCGAGTCGTAGGATCGAATGGCCTCTGTCATCCAATGGATATCATGTCTTAAGATGATTGGACGTTAATCTAAAAAAACCAGACCGAAACTTTTATAAATTGAGGGCTCATAAACTTTATCGGCTCGGTGAGGGAAAGCAAACGTCACGTAGATCTCTGTGTGATATCATAGTGACCATTGGATCACTAATGACTGCTGACCGTTGGATCAATCTCACATCGCACCATTCATGAGTGAATCAACCTTGGATGGAGGAATTGCGAAATGTGATGTGTGATACGAGGATTGCCGATTAATATCATATCACATCATTCATGAGTAATTGAACCCTGCCCTAGTGAACTTGCGATTGCGATGTGCGATGCTTAGAGAATCTGTAATGCATTTGTCATTACGGCTAAAATTAAGCAGTTGTGCTAATTTAGTAGAAGAGATAAATTTGAGGTACACGACTGATACTTTGCAGGAATTCTAAGAAGAAATTCCACTTGAACTTACAAAAATCATTTCCAGATTTGAATGATTGTCCATTACGCCTGCACCCCGACCACCATTTATGGTATCGGAGTAGCCTACTAACACTGAACAGGATCTCAAGGATCAGAAAAAGAAATCCAACATGGCTTTCAGAGTTGGAGGAAGAGGTGGTGGTTGAAGAAGAGGAAAACCAGTTGCAAATGTTGAAGTGTTAGAAGCTATGCAACAGATGCAAGCCAGATTGGAAGTAGTGGAAATGGGAAGAGATGCAGATTTTGGGGATGTCAGTGAACCGAAAGCTAAAGCTACAGAAGATGAAGAAGCTACAGATGTAAATCCTGAAATGAGATTCTTTAGGTCAGTATTGAGATCCACATCCAAGCCTAGACTTGAAGTCTCAATCTACACAAGAAGCTTAAGCCCTGGGGAATTGATAGACTTGATAAATGACACGGAGAAATCCTTCAATTATGAAGAAATAGATGAAGGAAAGCAGGTGAAGTTTGTTGTCACAAAATTGAAAGGACATGCAACACTTTGGTGGGATGGAGTGTAGGTAGAAAGAAGAAGACTTGGAAAACAACCAATTAAGAATTGGAACAGGATGGTAGCAAAACTAAAAGGTAAGTTTCTTCCAAGTGACTATTAGCAAACATTAATTAGACAGATGTAGAATCTTAGACAAAGGTCTATGACAGTAAAGGAATACATAGCGGAATTCTACAAAGTGAGTATAAGAGCACGACAAATCCAAGATACAAATGAGAAGGTTACCAGATATGCAAATGGTCTCAAAATGGACATTTAAGATGAGATAAATGTACTGTCTCCTAAAACAGTAGAAGAGGCTTATCAAATGGTACTGAAGGTTGAAGAAAAACTCATGAGGAAGCAGTATGCTAGAAATAGAGGTACTTTCCGAGGAAGGGGAAGTCAAGGTAGTAAAGGAAGATCTATAGCACCTAGAGATGGAGCTAGTAGCAATTCAAGTCAGCATGCACCCACAGGAGATGATGCAAGTGGTAGAGGAAGTTTTTCCAAAGGAAGAGGAGGCAAAGGTAGAGGAAGAGAAGTTAGATGTTACAAACGTGACAAGTTGGGACACAAATGTTATGAGTGCCCAGAAAATATAGGAACGAATCAAAGGAATGAAATTTTTGGATAAAATGGAGAGGAAGAAACAAAGGTAATATACAGAGAGAATGTACCAGAGAAAGGGAAATCTTTGGGAGTCAACAAAATTTTGTTAAAACCGTCTGACGAAATTGTTGAACTAGCACAAAGAAAAACCTTGTTCGGGATGTATGTAACGTTCAAGGTAAGTTTTTTCATATGATAATAGACAGTGGAAGTACAAATAATTTGGTCTCCACAGAAGTGGTAGAGAAGTTTAAATTGAAAATAAAGAAACATCGAATTCCTTACAAGGTGTCATGGCTTCAAAAGGGATATTAGTTGGTAGTGAATGAGCAATGTGAAGTGGAGTTGCAGTTGGGAAAATACAGAGACGAAATTATGTGCGATGTGTTGCCTATGGATGTGTCATATATTGTTCGGTAAGCCATGACAATATGAAAAAGCTATGCATGATGGAAAGAAAAACACATACAAATTCAGCAAAGATGGTGTCAGTCATACATTGCTACCAATAGAGTAAGAGGATACATCAAAGAAACCTGGACCAAATACACTTTTGCTAAGTGGAAGGGAGTAGTTACAATAGATGGAGGAAGATGAGGTAAGTTTCGTGTTGGTTTGTAAACCCAAGGTAATAATTACTTCCACAAAATTTTATGATTTACTAATTGAAATTCAAGAGATGTTGGATAGTTATTGTAATATCATTATAGATGATTTGCCTGATGAGTTATCACCCATTATAAAATCATTCATCACATAGTTTTGATGCTAGGATCAAATCTACCTAATAAAGTAGCTTACAGGGTGACTCCCACAAATAATTAAGAGGTCATGAAATAGGTTCAGGAACTGTTAGAAAAGGGACTGGTTAGAGAGAGTTTGAGTCCTTATGCAGTGCCAATAGTGTTGAGCCCAAAGAAAGATGGAGGCTCGAGAATTTGCACTGACTTGAGAGCAATCAACAAGATAACAATCAGGTACAGATTTCCTTTACTTAGAATCAAAGGTTTGATGGATTGTTTGAGTGGAGCTAGATATTTTACAAAGTTATATTTAAAAAGTGGTTATCAACAAATCATAATTAGAGAGGGAGATGAGTGGAAAACTGCTTTTAAAACCAATGAAGGATTGTATGAGTGGATGGTAATGCCTTTGGATTGTCGAATGCCCCTAGTACATTTATGAGTCTTATGAATGAAGTTCTGAAGGAATTTACTGGTAAATTTGTAATAGCACATCTCGACGATATATTAGTTTAGAGCAGATATAAGGAGGAGCATGTGAGACATCTGAATTATGTCTTACAGAGGCTACAACAAGAAAAATTACTATTAAATTTAAAAAATGTTCATTCATGAAGGAGGAGTTGGTGTATTTAGGCTTTGTTGTTTCTGTTGAGGGGTTAAATATGGATCTAGAGAAGATCAAGGCTATCATGGAGTGGCCTTCACAAAAAAGTCCCTTTTAGGTAAGAAGTTTTCATGGGCTTGCTAGTTTTTATAGGAAATTCATAAGGAATTTTAGTAAGATTAATGCTTCAATTATTGCCACAATAAAGAAGGAAAAACAACCATTTAAATTGATTTTTGAAGCATAAAAGTAATTCCAACTGTTGAAGAGAAAGATTACTAAGAAACCTATTTTGGTTTTGCCTGATTTTAATAAACCTTTTCAAGTGAAGTGTGACACCAGTGGAGAAGCCATTGGAGGTGTTTTCAGTTAGAAGGACAAAATTGTAGCTTATTTTAGTGAAAAGCTAAATGGGACAAAGAAGAAATATTCTTCTAATGACAAAGAGTTTTATGCAGTGATGTAGTCTTTGAAGAAGTGGAGACATTACTTGATATCCAAGGAGTTCATATTGTATTCAGATAACCATGCATTACAGTATGTTATGCAACAACGAAAGCTTAACCAGAAGAATGCAAAATGGGTAGAATACCTGCAAAGTTTTAATTTTGTATTAAAACATATAACTTGTCAATGAAACAAAGTAGAAGATGCCTTAGGTAGAAAAAGCATTTTACTTCAAGAAAGTAAAATTCAATTGTTGGGTTTTTTTTTTCTTGAAGTGTTATATGAGAAAGATCTAGATTTTAAAGAGGCATTTGAAGCTTGTAGGAATCCTATTTTGTTAGACAAAAGCAAGTGGCTAGATTATTTTCTGCAACAGGGACTATTGTTTAAAAGAAATCAACTGTGCATACCATGTTTTTCTATGAGGTATAATTTGATCAAGGAGAAACATAGTGGAGGGCTTGGAGGGAATTTTGGTGCAGACAAGACTTATGGGTAATTGAACTGGTTTTATTTCTAGCCGAAGATGAGGTTTGAAGTGGAAAAGTATGTGAAAATTTGTAAAGTCTATAAATACGCAAAGGGAAGGAGTCAAAACACAGGTTTGTATGTCCCATTACATATTCCAGATAGGCCTTGGGATATGGTAAGTATTGAATTTGTTTTTGGTTTACCAAAAAATCAAAGAGGAAATGATTCGATTTATGTAGTAATTGAGATATTTTCAAAAATGACACATTTATTCCATGTTATAAAACCAGTGATGCTACTCATATTGCTAATCTATTTTTTAAGGAGATTATGAGATTACATGGGTTACCTAAGAGCATTGTTTCAGATAGAGACACCAGATTTTGGACATTTCTGGAGGAGATTGTGGAAGAAGATTTGAACTAAATTGAGTTTTTGTTCTTCTTATCATCCTCGGAGTGATGGAAAGACATAAGTTGTAAATATAAGCTTAGGTAATCTTTTGATAAGTCTTGCAAGTGAAAATCCAAAACAGCGGGATCAAGTATTGGCATAGGCAGAATATGCATATAATGATTCTCCTTACAAGACTACACGACACAGTCCATTCCGTATAATCTATGGAATGCACCCAAGAGGAGTGTCTGAATTGAGAGACTTGGGAAAAGATGAAAGGATAAGTGCTAAAGGAGAATATTTTGCTACAGAAGTTCAAGCAATACATGAACATGTAAAACAACAACTACAAGATAGCGACATAAAATTCAAGGTAGAGCAGATTTGAATATAAGATAAGTTAATGTTGAGGTTGGAGATTTGGTTCTAGCAAACCTGAGGAAGGAAAGATTTCCAAAAAGGGAGTATAATAAACTAAAGTTTAAGAAAATTGGACCATGCAGAGTCTTGAGAAATTTTTTGGCAACTACATATGAAATTGAATTACCCCCTGATATTGGAATATCTCCAATTTTTAATGTTGCTGACTTATACATATATGAAAAGGAACAGGCAGATGACATAGTAGAGGATCGAGAAGAACAAGATATTGATTGGGTAAAAAAGTTAACTATAGCAAAGGAATTTAAGCCAGAGAGGATTTTGGACAAGAAATTGTTGAAGAAGATAAGAGGACAAGAGTATTTTTAGTATTTGGTCAAATGGAAGGATCAACCAATTTCTGAAGCTACTTGGATGACAGATTCCATGCTATAGAAGCTGGGCAATTCTGTAGAAGAGCTCCTGGATGGGATCCCATGAAGAATTTTTTCCTCAGGAGTCTAATGTAGGATCATGAGGCTTAAAGGAAAAAACCTTCGAACTTATTCCAAAAATACAAAAAAAAAAGTTTACAAGCAAAGGAGTGGGATCCTTTAGGTGTCAATTTACAAGATTTATAGATAGGATTTGAGCTAGGATTTAGGGATTGAGTGGTTTTGTAATTAATTCATGCAGTTTTGATTCACTTGAGATTATTGAGGAAAATATTGACCAGATTAGATATTGTTTAAGATTAGGTAAATTCAATCCAGTGTTTAAGAATCTGATTGTTAGAATGAAATAATATTTATGTAAGTTCTGAATGATTGCAAAAGGATTTTGACTAATTTAGCTTGTTTTGGCCATATAATATTAAGTTGGAGAAATTGTATCTTTGTCTATTTCCATGTATAATTGGTCAATATGGGAGGTGTTGCCTTCCTCTGTAGTATCTTTTTGTATCATTGAATTTCCAGTATGGCCTGAGGATTTAGAGTTATGTGTGATTGCATTTTAATTCTTTTCACCATGTATTAGCAACTACGGGGGTGAAATTGTATATATTCCCTGATTAAGGTTGAAGTGTCACACTCATTCCTAACTGTTGATTTCATTTTCAATGCCTTACGTCACAGTCAACAGTGGGGGTTGGCCTTGGTTTTAAACTATGTGCTAATAGAAGTCTCGTGAGATGTAGGATCAGATGGCCCCTGTCATCCAATAGATATCAGGTCTTAAGATTATCGGACATTAGTAATAAAAAAAAATAGAATCGAGCTTTTATAAATTGAGGACTCATCAACCTTATCGGCTCTGTTAGGGTGGGTAAACGTCATGCAGATCTCTGTGTGATATCACAGTGACTATTAGATCACTGATCACTGCTGACCGTTGGTTCAATCTCGCATGGCATCATTCATGAGTGAATGAACCTAGCCTGGAGGAATTGTGAAATGTGATGTACAATATGAGTATTGCCAATTAATATCGCATCGCGCCATTCATAAGTAATTGAACCCTGCCCTAGTGAAATTGTGATTGCGATGTGCGACGCTTATAGGATTTGTAATGCATTTGTCAATTGCCGCTAAAATTAAGCAGTTTTGGTAATTTAGCAGAAGAGATAACTTTGAGGTAGATGTCTGATACTCCACAGGAAATCCAAGAAGAAATTCCACCTGAACTTGTAGAAACTGCTTTTGGATTTGAATGATTGCACATTATGCCTACACCCCAGCCACCAACATTTCACAATGTTTAAAAGAGTATCCCACCAACCTGCAAAGGTATTTCTTAATAACATCCTAGAATGAGTGGAAAAAGCTCATTGAGAAACCATCCAAACCTAACGCCTTAACTGGGGGAAAGGAGAAGATTACTTATTGGGTGTAGCATAGGGCATATTAATGGACAAAAATTTAATTGTCAATCTGGGAATTTGTAAACTTAGAGGCACAATAGTGGAAATGCCAAAGAATGACTCTAATAACCTGCAAACCCTACTTGTATCTTTCCTAATTATAGTTACAGAATCAAAATAATAGAAAGAAAATAACACCAAAATAATTTTGGTGCCAGAATCAAAGAATAAAGTACATTGTGAAATCTCAATGAAAGGGACTTCAAATCAGCATAAACAATCATGATCACTAAAAGATGGAAAAACTTATATCTGAGACTAAATGTCAGTGCAGCCGTAGGACAAAGAAGTAATTAAATTGTTAAGGCCATTTGTCTTCATTAACAAATTTCCTTCCTGCACTGAACCATTACTCCTTCACCACAACAATGTTCCTGTATTGGAACGACATTCCTACACAAAAGTGATGTTCTTGCACTCGAAGTGTGTGTTGTCCCTGCACTGGAGATTTCGACCTTCATAAAAGAGCTTTGGGTTCATGTACTAAATTACTCTGTTCCTGTACGAAGATATCGATTCCTATACCAGAACAGAGGTTCTTATACCAAGAAATCAATGTTCCTGTTTTTGGTTTCCAAACCACTTGGAGAAAATGAAACGGGTGTTAACTAAGAAAATAAATGTAGGGTGACAATAGAACTATAAACTGAACCTTTATAGGAAAAATGAATTTTTAACTAATCACATGCTCGGAAACAAAAGGAACTTTCACAGCCAAAGGGAATTTCTATTGAAATAAGAATTTTTTTAATGTGGAAACTACTTTGACCCAAACATCAGCAAACTCTTTCCTGAGATGACTTTTCATTGAGTAAATTGGATCTGGAGCCTTATACAAATAATCATTTTAACTTAGGGAATCCTTTTGATAAATTCAGTATTAAATCCAACAATGAGTGCAGGTAAAAATCCAAGTAATACAACAGTGTTTTAGTGAAAGCTTACTGACATTAATCAAATCTAAATCTGAACATGAATATTAGAATATGCTTCTCTAAAAATCCAAACAGAATTTGCAGAAAAATAAGAGACCTACAAAAATAAGAATGACTAGCTGTAATGATTAAAGGAAACTTTCAATTTGCTGAAATGAAAACACAACGGTGCAAGAAGCTAGATGTACATTTACTTTGTAAAGAAAAGGGAAACACGCATTTCCAGGAAAGAATGGAAGGAAATAAAAGTAAATGAAAATGAAATACACATACACCCAAGCCTGCACACTTTGGATCCAAATCACATAGATTATAAAGAAGTCAAAGCCTATTAATTATGAAAGAACAAAATATAACCTACTCAAAAATTGCATAAGAATAAGTTTAACGGACTTCACGGAAAAGGGAGAACAAGCTGGGTTGCCTGGGCCCTGGCCAACTAGCTCGTTTCCCTGTTACGAGATCAAATCAACTTCTTAGATAATGCATCACAGAAAATACTGGAATTGAAAACAAATAATTATCATTGCTCCTTGTATTAAACTTAGTAACTACAAATGTACATCATGAGTATCCATATCCAAGCCAAAGAAATATGGTGATACCAAAAGTCCAACAATGCATCACTCTCCTGGAGTATACCCTAGAATCCTTAATTTATACATAAAGCACTATGCTTTCGGCCATAATAAAACTTAACAAAACAATATGCTTGAACAATGATCGACCTCCATGTTTAGTTCATTCATAACACTCCAAGCCTAATATAGATAATGAAACAAATCCTTAATGAGAGATGCACACCAATCTTTAAAAGATATGATATTTTAGGAGTCAATCGACCGGTTGTCCACCTCGTGTAGGAAGGATGGATGGTACAAAAATGATGATCGGTACACGAATTGCAGTTGGTACACGAAGGATGGTCAGTATAGGAATGACAGACATTACGAGAACTTTAGATCATGCATATTTACAACATCCATAACGCTCCAATCCTGATGCAAAAATAAGGAACAAACTCTCAATGACAGGTGCATGCCATTCCTCAACAAATATAATATTTTTGGAACTGCGAATCTTGCAAGAATAGTGGGTGGTACAAGAATTACGGATCTTGCACCAAGTAAAATTCACTTTATATTAATGAAATTTACTCACCATTCCTTACAGAAATATGGAAAGGTAATTTATAAAGGAATTTAAAAATATTTAACCTTTTTAATGAAAAATAAGCCCCTATATTCCATATTCAATAAAATCACATTGAGATACCAAAAATCATGTCTAAAGGTTTAATTTTAATTATAAAATAGAGGCTTAGGTAGTGTAGTTAGGACAAAGATAGGGTTAAAAGAAGGAAAATTGTGGTGACAAACATCCCTGCAACCTCACCTTTTTGTGTGTCCTCACACAACACTGACCTACGAAAAAACATAATTATGAGCCTTACCTTTACTTCTGGATCTGAATATTGATTCCTGACCCTCATCATTACTTTGATTGGAGTATGGTAGTGCTTTATTAAAGTAAGGTTAACTAGACTTATAACATCCTTTCACTTAAAACATTTATTCCCATTGGGAAATGATAAATAATGTGAGTTAAATAAAAAAAATTGATGACAAGGTTCCTACACTCGAACCCAACTTCTTGTACTAAAACATGTATTCTTGCACTAGAACACTGTGGTTCCTGTACTACATAAAGGATTCTTACAAAATAAATTGTCTTTGTTATACATATGCTGAATTCACAAAAAATTGCAAAATTTAGAGTTTCTTCTATCGCCAGTTTCTAGATGTCATTGTCCTTTCTCGATCTGATCAAGTAATGTTTTCAAGAATTCATCAGATCTTGCAAATTTTTTTATTAAGATTGATCCAAATAAATTATGATGCCACGACCACCATAGGAATACTAATATTTTCCTTAATGCAAGAATAATGTTATCATGAAATAGTAAACAATCAAAACTTCCTCAAAGCATATCAGCAGCTGTCAAAATCGGTAAGTATTCACTTTCAATAGCCTCATTACTATAAATATAAGTGGCATCATTTTAGAACTAAGGCATTAAAATGGATGGAAAATAGGGAAAAATAAATACGACAAAACTATAGCTTCTAAGGATGACCATCCTACCATTAGTGAATTGTATAGTTGAAGCTTCCCTTGTTCAAGCAAAGCAAATCACCTTCACTAAGGGTCTCACACCCTTGAAAACCTTCATATTTATGAAAGATAGAACTCCAAAGCGCATTACTAAAAGGATCTTCAAGCCATCCTAAGAGAGATATCATAATTAGTTCAGGGAAAGACAAAAACAACCAGGTAAATCATAGTGTAAATTTAACTTTAATACCATAGGCATGGCCTTGCTCATAGAAAATTTTAAGGATGAAAGTTTATCTCAAAGTTTAGCAACCTTTGTGAATCTTACTAGTCCCTAATATCAAAATTTTAAAATGTTTGATGATAGTTTTGTAAAAATGTTTAGATTTCTAACTATTTTATATTACACAATATATAATATTGAAAACTTATAAAGTAAAATAATTATATACTATAAATTTTAAGTGAATTCATTTTTAGAAAAAATGGAAATTGACTTTTGTTTTGAAAAAGCATGGAATATTAGCCCACCTGCGAATATTAGCCCCTAAAAGTTTCCCTGGCCTTGCTGCCAACAGGCGTCTATAGCCTCGACAAGGATGCATTTTAACCCAATGAAATGATTGTATCCCACTTATTAGATATAGATTCAGAGTCATTTAAAAGCATTTAATTTGATTTGAGAATTAACTGAGGGCCACTACCCTGGCTTGGTAACCAATGAATGACAGTGCCATTCATAAGAGATAACGAGAATGAATAAGTCAGCCAGTGATGAGACCTCTTGTCTTGCAACTTTTCAACTAAAAGCCATTACCTTGCCTTGGTGACAAGTAGCGGTAATTTCGTTCTCATCAAGACCCATGATAATAGTAGGTCACCTCATAATGAGACCTCCTATCCCTCAATTAACTAGTTTATGTTAAAAAGCCTTGATTATGATCAACCTTAAATAGGTTACTTAATAAGTGGGGAGGCAGATCAGCTCCTTAAGAGCACGGGATGGCGTGAAAAGTTTTTAATTACTAATATTTACAGGTTGGTCCTTCTACCCTAAAGACTAGTTTTAAAGAATACATCTTAGATGATGACTGAAAGATTCCTCAAGTTGATAACTCTAGGGTTCTTATGAGTTCTCGTTATAGTTTTATCGGAGTGGTCCCCCATAGGAGGCTTTTCATCAATACCTTCGAACAAAAACTTTAAAAGTTTTGTTGGATGACAATATGTTAAGCTTATCAATGGAAAGTATAACAATAACAATCCCCTGAATTGACCCAATGAATAATATCAACCAATAATCAAAGTCACTTTATAAAATATGAGGCATTACAAGTGAATTGCTTCTTTCAAGTCTTACCACAACAGTGCATTATGAAATAAATTTAAATAGTTGTTCCTTAGGAATTTCAATTTCAAGAGTGTTGCTATAACAATTTTATTCCAAATGGTATTTTTATTTATTGTTTATATATTACCCTACCTTAGTTTAAAGAGAGAAAGATTTCCTTCAAGTGTAGGAATACTTCCAATGTAGCCATGTGCATAACAAAATACTAAATATACTCACACTCACGTTTAAAATGTAAACTTTAACACATATTGGAGTATTCGAAACAAACTTACTTACTTGATATGGTACCAATAGTTTTTGTATGATAAGGGAATGGGGTGTACGAACAATCATTTAGAACTAGGATTCAATAGGACCTATATATTCATGGTTATCCAACTTGTATAGGTCTTCCTTATCTTGAAGTTTTCTCTTTTCATATTGACAAGGACGGTTAAGGGAAAATCTAGGGTTTTTATTCTTTGTGAGATTCAACAACAATTTTTGAACAAGTTCCAATCATATATTGTTGCTCTAATGGTTTATGAATTAATGGATTCACTCCTCTCCCCTCTCTAAAAGATATGACATCACATTTGATAGGGGAGCAAGTAGGAAGGATAGGTATTTTAAATTGATGTGAAACTTGATTGTTGAAATTAGGGTTTGGCTACACAAATGGTTGGGACCATAGAGAGGGATAACATGGTGGTACATTGGACAAGAATTGCAACTATCGTGGCTCATGTAATGGAATTTTCATGGAAAATTTCCATAGAGAGGAGGCTCCAAACCATCCTTGAGGCTGCGAGAATATCTAGCTCAAGGAAGAGGGCCATTGTTGTAATATGGTGGGGTGTTGAATCAAAGGAGGATTATAAGTCTTCTATGGAACTGTGGGGTTGTACATGTGTTGAGGAACCTGTTGGAGACAATCAATATTACTCCAAGTATTAAATGATGATGAGTTTTGAGTTATACCTCGCGGTCAATTTATTTCCTTACTTGATTCCTTAAATACCTCTTAAAACCCTGACAGTGATGGGAAATAATTTTTTGAATGATCCTCCATACACTACTTCCATTCTTCCTACAAATCATTCAATTGTAAATTTAGAAAATGTTTTTGTATCTCCTATTTTTGTAGTAGATTCCAATTATTGAGAATAAATTTCTCAAGAATTATTACCGATCTTGGAGATTACTCTTGAATAACTAATGAAAATTTTACAAACATCATCAAATGGTAAGTGAGATACATCACCTACTCCTATCAAATTTAAAGGTTCTAAAAAATCATCTTTAGTTCCTTTGAGTAGGAGTGTTTTCAAGGTCTCTTTTACCAAATTCTTATGTTTTGATTTTTTGGAGGTTGTATCTAAATCGCTCCACATAATCCTCCAGTATTTCATTTTCCCCTTGTTTTATTCCAAAAATATCTTCATCGGCTTGGAAGTAGTCTTGATAAATCTATAGGAATACATTCTTCATGTCTTCCCATATTTGAATGTAGTTTCCACCATGGCTCATGAACCATCAGAGAGCTACTCCTTTAAGAGTAAGAGGAAGCGCTTGCAACATTTGAGAGTTAGTATAGTAACTATATCCTCTACAAATTACCTCAAGCTAAAATAAAAATGTATCTTGGTCTTCATTTTCCAAACCATGAAATTTTGGTAGTGTAGATGGGGGAATATAATGCATTTATGCCAATCCTAGATCTTTGATAGGAAATTCAAAAGTAACAATTTTTGCCATTTCTTAACAAAATAAAAGAGGTTCTCCATGTACTACTTCGAGACTCCTTCTTTGAATGTTCCTAGAAACTAATAAGTGAAATAGGTGCATTGAATTATTAATATTAACCTCAAAAATCCTCATTGAAAAATTCCTTGATATACCATTTCTCTATCCTTAACAAGCTAGTTGGTATATATTGTTAGCACGTGGTTGAATAGGTAAAGGGGGAGTTCTTGCACCACCCAAGAAATGAAAATCAAATTAAAAAGAATGCAAGAAAGAAACAAATTCAAAGAATAAATTATAAGGAAATAAAATTTGTGAGAAAAACTAGGTAAAGAGAAAACAAACTACAACAAGTTACCAAGGTCAGTCCCCGAAGTGCCTCCCCGACAACAGCGCAAAAATGTTGGGTGTAATATAGGGCATATTAGTTGACCAACATGTAATTGTCAATCCAGGAGTTTGTAAACTTAGAGGCACACCCCTAGAGATTCCAAAGAAAGACTTCAGCAACTTGCAAATGCTTCTTCTATCTTTCCTAATTACGCTTGTAGAATCAAAAGAATATAAAGCAAATAACACCAAAAGAATTCTCATGCCAGAATAAAAAAAGAAAGTACATTGAGACAACCCAATGAAAGGGACTTCAAATCAACATAAAAAATCTTGATCACTAAAAGATGGAAAAGAATATATCTGAGACTAAACGTCAATGAAAGCGTAGGACAAATAAGTAATTGAACTCTTAAGCCCATTTGTCTTCATTAAATATTTTCCTTCCTCCATTGAACCATTGTTCCTACACCACAATGACGTTCTTGTAATAGAATGACATTGTTTCACTGAAGCGATGTTCCTACAATATAAGTGTGTATCGTGCCTACACTAAAGATTTCGACCTTCATTCAAGAGCTATGGGTTCCTATGCTAGAGTACTTTGTTCTTGTACTAGGATATTGATTCCTGTATCAAAACAGAGGTTCCTATACCAATAAATCAATGTTCCTGTACTGGGTTTCCAAACCACTTGTAGAAAATGAAAAGGGTGTTAACTAAGAAAATGAATGCAAGGTGAAAACAAAATTGTAAAGTGAAGCTTTATAAGAAAAATGAATCGTTAACTAATCACATGCTCGGAATTGAAAGGTGCTTTCACAACTAGAGGGAATTTCTATTGAAATAAGAAACTATTTTACTTGGAAACTAATTTGACCCAAACATCAGCAAGCTCTTTCCTGAGATGATTGTTCATTGAGTAAATTAGGTCTCCACCCTTATATAAATAATCATTTTAAATCATGGAATCCATCTAATAAATTCAGTATTAAGTCCAGCAATGGATGCAAGCAAAAATCCAAGTAATGCAACAATGTTTTACTAAAAGCTTATTGACATTAATCAAATCTAAATCTGAACTTGAATATTAGAATATGCTTCAATAAAATGCCAAAGATGATTTGCAAAAAAACAATAGACCTGAAGAAATAAGAATGATTGGCTGCAATGAGTAAAGGAAACTTTCAACTTATGGAATCAAAAACACATAAGGAAGCTAGATGTACATTTAATTTCTAAAGAAAATGGCAACACGCATTTGCAGAAAAGAATGGAAGGAAATAAAAGTAAATGAAAATGAGCTACATACACACCCAAACCTGCACACCTTGGATCTAAATCACAAAGCTTATAAAGAAGTCAAATCTTGTTATTTATGAAAGAACAAAATATAACCTCCTCAAACCTTGCATAAAAATATATTTAACACACTTCACAGAAAAGGGAGAACAAGTTGGGCCCTAGCCAACCATCTCATTTCCCTGTTACGAGATCAGATCAACTAATCAGATAATGCCTCACCTAAAATATTGGAACCAGAAATGAGTAACTCGCAAAACTCCTTGTATTCAACTTAATAACTACAAATGTACATCGTGACTTTCCAGATCCAGCCCAGAAAAATATGTCAATACCAAAAGTTATAGTATAAACTAAAATTCTAACAATCAATCGCTCTCCTTGAGTCTACCCAATAATCATTAATTTATACATAAAGCAATCTACTCTTAGCCATAATAGGAATTAACATAAAAATACATTTGAACAATGATCGACCTCCATGTTTAGCTCATTCATAATGCTCCAAGCCTAACACAGAGAATGGAACAAACCCTCAACAAGAGATGTGCACCAATATTTAACAAATATGACATTTTAGGAGTTAATTGGTTAGTTGTCCACTTGGTACAGGAACAATAGATGATGTATGAATGACAGTCGGTATAGGAACAATAGTTGGTACTGGAACGATGGACAGTATAGGAACGACGAATAGTATGAGAACTTCAGATCCTGCATCTTTAGCACATCCATAATGCTCCAATCCTGATGTGAAAAAAAAGTAGCAAACTCTGAGCAGTAGGTGCACTCCATTCCTCAACAGATATGATATTTTTGAAGTCAATCTCGAATGAATCATTTGGTTGTCCACCTAGTGCAGGAATAGCTGGCAGTACAGAAACTGCGGATCTTACACCAAATGAACTTCACTTTAAATTAATGACATTTACTCATGATGCCTTAAGGAAATATGAAAAGGTAAGTTACAAAGGAATCTAAATATATTTAACATTTTTAATAACAAATAATTCCCTATGATCCATATTCAATAAAATCGAAGAGAGGTACCAAAAATCATGTGTAAAGGTTTAATTTTAATTGTAAAACAGAGGCTTAGGTAGTGTAGTTAGAAAAAAGATAGTGTTAAAAGAAGGAAAATTATGGCGACCAACATTATTTTTCATATTTCCTCCTCCATTAGAGGTGCCTTCTGAGAGTGATTCCAATCCTCCGACACTAAGTGGGGAATTCCCTCGAGAAAGAAGTCTTCACTATCCAAATCCCAAGTATGATCCTTAGAATAAAAATATTTATAGTGCTCTACTACAGCTCTTTTGATTTCTTCAAACTTTTTGATGATCTCTCCCCCATGAGTAATCTAAGTAATATTATTTTTTGATTCCCTAAACTTGGCTTGCTTGTGAAAGAACTTAATATTCCTATCCCCTCCCTTAAGCTAGTTATTTCTTGATTTTAATCTCCAATACTCCTCTTCCTTTCTGAGTGATATGTGAAGTCTCTTAAAGTTTTCAGCTTCCATATGGATATCCATTTCCTTAATTGGCATGGATTCCATTTGCCCTTGGATTGTTTCCAATTTCCTCTGATTTGTGCTCCTTGATCCAAGTTTTGATGTCTATTTTCAATCTACGTATCATAGCCTCCCATATTGTAATTAGGCTACCATCATTCCAACTCAACCAAGAGATGGAGACGAGCTAGATGAAATTAAGGATTTTCATCCATTGGGGAGAGTAACAAAAGGGAATAGGGTCAAAATCCAAGGGCAGGGACATATCCAAGCGAATAAATCGATGGTCTAATTCATCCCATGGGAGGATAGAGGATTTAACATTGTAATTCAGAGTTAGGATATTGACTGCTTCAAGGAAACGATCAAAATGAGCCGCCATATGGTTTAGATCCACTTTTTTTTTAGTCGAGGTGTACAGGAATTTTTGAGGATTGACATCATAAAGGGTTAAGGCTAAGATGAGGTCCTCCATCTATTCCTGTTCAGCATCATGAATTTTGGATCTCCCTCTTTTTTCGTGGTAACCCATTGTGGTATTGAAGTCTCCCCCACTAGTGCAATTGTTCCCAAACTCTGTATTTTTCAGTTCCATCATGTGGTTCCAGCACTCTTTCCTTTCCCTAAAGTGTGTGGGCATGTACACATTAATCATTGTGAAGAGTTGTTGTTTCTCAATAATATTAAAAATAGTTGTTATCCAATGAGTTGTTTTTAGAGTACTTACTAATTTCAACTTTACCATATTCCATAAAGTTCAAAGTCCTCGAGACACTCCTCTTGAGCTGACTGTTTCCATCTCATTAATGTTCCAAAACTTATGTTTAATAAAGATGATAGACTCCTAGTCCATCTTAGTTTCCTGGAGGAGGGTGTCTTCTTGTCTTTCTTTGATGATAATGGATTTTACTTTCCTAATTCTTCTTACTAAACCCATAGCCCTACAATTCAAAGATATAATATTCATTAATAATTTTTTTAGGCTACCCACCCCCTTGCTAGGGCCCGTGTTGTTAACTTTCTTTTCCCACCCCCTTTGTTTTCCGCATTTTCTAGCTGACATGGGATAGTATGCTAGACTCTTAACTCTTTGTCTTTCTCAGTTTTTTCCCTTCTAACTTCATTATTTGTTTTTCATCCTCATTTCTTCTGTTTTTTCCCAAGTTGTTTTTATCTTTTCTCTTTTTTTTTGTTGCCAGCCGGTCTTTATGGAGGTTTGACGTTACACAAAAACCCACAGTGTTGGTAAACGTTACAACCCAGTAACTCGGATCCCAAGTGTAAGGACCTGCAGTCCATGCGACGGGCAGGGCAACTCCATCGTGCGAAGGATGTCTGAAATGAGAAAAAAAATGAACCTTGGATGAGTTTATAAGGTGTTGGGCGAGTTGAGGGGGCGGTCCCATGAGTTGGGCGAGTTGTTCCTCCTCCTGGGCAAGACAACACATTGTAAACGAGTCGGCTTGGGCATTGGACGTGGGTTGGTCGAGTGACATAACCCACCACCCGCTCATATATATTGGATGGCGTTTGGAGGCAAACGACCATCATTCGATAAACACGAGTTCAAATAAGGAGTTCTGAGTTCTGCGGTGCGTGGATGAGCCCGCACGACAGATGGAACTGAGGTGGAAAACTCATTTAGAAAAGTTGGGTGAAAAACTCGAGTGAGAAACGTGAGCGAAAAACTTGTGCAAAAAATTTGGGTGAAAAAATCGTGCAGGAAACTCGTCCAGAAAACTCAGGCGAGGTCATCGGGCAGAACTTGGGCAAGGTCGTTTAGGAAGAACTAGGGCAAGGTTGTTGGGGAGGAAACTCAAGTGAGGTCATTCAGGCGAACCAGGTGACGTCATTCGGTGGAGCCAAGTGAGGTCGTCGAGCAACCTTGGTGAAGTCGTTTGGGCGACCCGGGTGAGGTCGTTCAAGCGAACCGGGTGAAGTCGTGTAGCGACCTGGGTGAAGTTGTGTGACGACTCGGGTGAAGTTGTTCGAGTGAACGAGTTTGGGTGAATGCATGGACGTGCGGATGAGTGGCCGGGTGGGGGCATGTTGTGCATGCCGAAACGAAGAATCGTGCAGATGAGTGACTTGGGTAGGGCACGCCATGCACGAAGAAACGGTGGAAATGGTGAAGTGTTGGGGTTGTGAACAGAGGTGTGACTTGTGCAGAGGCACTTGTGTGTGGTGACTTGGTTACGACAAGGTGCGCCCAAGTTGGGCAAACAACACGATCATGTGACGAGGTGAACGAAGGGTTGGTGAGTCGTGCAGCGACCGTGCAGAGGCGCCGACGAGCTGGGCAACCGAGTTTGCTGAAGTTGGAAAATTGGCTAAGTGCAAATTTGGGGTTTCCCAAGATTTAACTTATACTTTGTAAAAGTGGAAAATTATGTATATTGATATCGGGCAGACTCATATTGTAGGGAGTTGCCCCTCCCTTTATACTGTTGTGCAATTCTATATGTCTTAATTGTTGTTGATAATGAATGTGTATGGGTATTCATTGGTATAAAGGAACATTAATAATTACTTGGTTGTGAAATACAAACTAAGTAGGATAAGTGGTTAGGCGTAGTCTACAATCATAAGTATTGGTGAAAAGAAAACGGTTGGTAGTGTCACACCTTGCTATAAGCGGTCGAAAGACTACCGCAGGTGTAGGAGCGTGACAAGTAGTATCAGAGTAGGCTGATGACCAGGTTGACGATGAAGTGCCAATCCCATTGCACTATCGTGACAGGTGGTATCAGAGCTAGCGAACTGAGTCAAGGAGCTGATTCTACGAAGACCGAAGACTTGGAAGGAAGTTCAAGTTTTGCAGGTGGCAGGTGGAATATCAGGGTGATTCAGGTGAATCATGAAATAGAGTTAGCACGGGTGAAGCTTAGTGCTTGGGCCAAGCTGAACGACAAGGCATGGCAAGTTTGGAAGAATGCGAAGGGAAGCTCTTGCTTACCTTATACAGGTTGAAGCAGATGAAAGAAGAGAATCCCCGGATTCGAGGTAAGCTTGAAGTCTTGGAAAAGAATGTTGAAGACGAACTTCTTCAACTTGGTTGGACAATGGAGTAGGATGAAGTTGTAGATTGTGCTAACAAGGAATAGGAAGTTGTTATGATTAAGGATGTTGCAGATGTGACAACAATGGAGGGTGAACTTGAGGTTGATCAAGTTGGACCAGGATCGTGCAGTTTGTAGACATGGATGGATGAGGATACTCATATGAAGGAGCCTCATGATGATGACGATGTAAGTACTACTAATACTTGTGTTTCACTTGAGAATTTAGTAGATCAACCATATGCAGGGAAGAGCAAATCAGTTTGTCGATGATAAGGAGGATCTTACCATGGATGTCTATGATGAGACCTTGTATGGAGAAGCAAGGATTGTTGATTGTTGCGAGACTTGTTGGGGTTGTTTGTGACCTTATGATAGAAGGTACAAAGGCCCGTGACAAGTGAGGAACATGATGATCGTTGTGGAGGATTGGGTCATGATTTAGCCACATGGAGAATTGGCTAAGTGCCCGGCATGACTCATGGGCAAATTGAAGGGCACTCACTTGAGTATGATGATACTTGGGTGGACTTCTCATGGCCAAGACCAAGAGATAGTCTTGGTGGAACCTTTAGTGGGGGAGCTATGATGGAGAAACTCATGTGATGATGATATGGTTGGGTGACCAAGTTCACTAGACCAGATTTGCAGACTTGGATGATGACCAATTGTTGTGATGGGTCTACCTAGTTGGACTACATGGGCAACTTAGTCATGGACATTAGGTTGGAGACATGCAGCATGGCAGTCTTATGCATGGACATGATGCAGGAGCACTTGTAGAGGTGTCACTTATGGGCATCCAATAACGAGTGCCAAGGCAGGGATGTTGTGTAGGTGGATTTGCTGATGTGACATAGAGATGTTTTGTATGAGCTGATGGAGAGGTTGTGCACTCTTGTACAACAAGACCATGGACTTGGATGGAGTTGTGAGCAGGCTATGGAGCATTCCTACTACATGGAGAGCTCAAGCATCTTGCAGAGACCTTTGGGCCGATATTTGTATGCTTGCTGGCTGTTGGTTGGAGATGACTCATAGAGCTCATGATGACATGAGATTGTTGTGACTTTTAGGGACTTCCTATATGGTGGACTTGGAGGATCTAATGCATTGAGGAGCTGAGGTCAGAGACTTTGATGCAGAATGGGATGCATACTTCCGAGTACATGTATGGGTGTGGCTTCGAAGAGTGACTTGATGTGGAGGATCGATATGAGACACTTTGGAGTGTTGGGGTTACAGGGATGATGATTTCTTGGTGGCAACACTTGGGCATGGGTTGAGCCGAGACTTAACCACTTTGACACATGGGAGCTGATTGATCTATGATCATGGGCAACACATGGATAGATGAGACAGGTATATACTTGTTTCTATGGAAGACTTAACGGATGGCACATTGCAGATGTGATGGAGGTAGCTTCACGGACCTGGATGTGGCACATCGAGAGTTGGAGTTTGATGAGATGATCCCTTCACCTTGAGGAGATGGATCTTTTACAGGTGGATGATGATGTTGGGGTAGATGTGGCTAATTTCATATAGCACATTAGTACCATACATCATGGAAAACATGTTGTAAATGAGATGACGGCTACCTCATGGACCTAAGCATGGTTGTTCAGAGAAACAACTGATGGTGGCATGAGGATGTGCATTCTCATGGTTTAAGCATGATAGTTGGATTAGCTATCCAACTAGTTCAGACATGGGGGTCGATAGTGTATAGAGATGTGTTAGCATTTGTTCAAGTATCATGGCAGCAGTTCACACGAGGACGATACATGATGAGGTCGACATGATATGTTGCAGGAAGCATGTAGCTTGAGATGGAGGGGATAGCCTTCCACGATGGAGAGCAGCATGTGGATATTGCGACGAGATGGTTGATGGTCATGGATTGAGATGATCTTCCGATGTATGACATACCGATGGGGTGTATGCCTTGGTATGGTGATCTTGGTGACAGATGGTTGCCAGGATGAGATATTGTCGAGAACAACAATGACTTCAAGTGGGGGAGGATGTAAGGACCTGCGGTCTGTGCGATAGGTAGGGCAACTCCACTGTGCGAAGGATGTGCGAAATGCAAAACAAAATGACCCTTGGACGAGTTTATAAGTGTTGGGCGACTTGAGGGGGCTGACCCTCCTCTGGGGCAAGACAACACATTGTAAATGAGTTGGCTTGGGCGTTGGATGTGGGTCGGCCGGGTGACATAACCCGCCACCTGCTTGTATATATTGGAGGGCGTTTGGAGGCAAACAACCATCATTCGATCAACACAAGTTTGAACAAGGAGTTCTGCGGTATGGATGATCCCACACAACGGGAAAAACTTGGGTGGAAAACTCATTTAGGAAAGTCGTTCAAAAACGTCGGGTGAAAAACTCGAGTGGGAAACACGGGAAAAAAACTCGTCTAGAAAACTGAGGCGAAAAACTCGTGTAGAAAACTCGAGTAAGGTCATTGGGAAGAACTTAGGTGAGGTCGTTCAGGCAGAACTCGAGCGAGGTTGTTCAGGCAAACCAGGTGAGGTCGTTCGGGTGAGTTGGGTGAGGTTGTCAAGCGACCTGGGTGAAGTCGTTCGGGCGACCCGGGTGAGGTCATTCGAGCAAAGCGGGTGAAGTCATGTAGTGACCTGGGTGAAGTTGCGTGGCAACTTGGGTGAAGTTTTTCGGGTAAACGAGTTTGGGTGAATAGGTGGATGTGCGGACGGGCAGCCGGGCGAGGCCGCACCGTGCACGCCGAAGCGAAGAATCGTGCGGATGGGCGACTTGGGTAGGGCACGCCATGCACGACAAAACGATGGAAACGATGAAGTGTTGGGGTTGTGAACAGAGGTGTGACTCGTGCAGAGGTGCATGTGTGTGGCGACTTGGTTACGACGAGACACGCCCAAGTTGGGAAAACAACATGATCGTGTGATGAGGTGAATGAAGGGTTGTTGAGTCGTGCGGTGACCATGCGGAGGCACTGACGAGCTGGGTACCCGAGTTTGCTGAAATTGGAAAATTAGCTAAGTTTAAATTTGGGGTTTCCTAAGATTTAACTTATACTTTGTAAAAGTGGAAAATTATATATATTGATATCGGGCATACTCATATTGCAGGGAGTTGCCCCTCCCTTTATACTATTTTGCAATTGTATATGTGTTAATTGCTGTTGATAATGAATGTGTATGGGTATTCATTGGTATAAAGGAACATTAATAATTACTTGGTTGTGAAATACAAACTAAGTAGGATAAGTGGTTAGGCATAGTCTACAATTGTAAGTATTAGTGAAAAGAAAATGGTTGGTAGTGCCACACCTCGCTATAAGTGGTTGAAAGACTACCACAGGTGTAGGGGTGTGACACCAATGGGTGGAAATTACGGATTCATAGAGATGCGATGATTCTTCCAACACCCCCCCTCAAATGCTCGGGGGAATCGAACCTAAGTCCACGCTCTCATACCATGAAGAGGTTTTCCGTTACACCAAAACCCGCAACTGTTGGTAAACATTACAACCCAGTAACTAGATCCCCAATGTAAAGCCTCTGGTTGTGCGACACGGTTGGGCTTGGGCGACCCGGGCGCACGCATGGGTGAGCTACGTTATATGACAGTTTGCGACAAGAGATGCGACGAAATGGTGAAGTGTGATGGCACTTATACATGGTTGAGCGCTGAGCGGTGTGTTTGGAGGGCCGGCTCACATAGAGGGCAGGCCGACGTGTTTGCAAGGCGTTCAAGGGGTGTGTGAACGAGATTTGGTGGTCGGTTGGGTGAACCACCACCCCATTTGCGATGGGTATATATTGGATGCATTTGGAGAGTGTTTAACCATCATTCAACATTTGATCACATCTTCGCTACATGGAGTAGAGGCGCAGTCTTGTGCATAGATTCAGGGAGGTGAAGGCGCAGATATACATGCACCTGTTCTTGCGTGGACGTGCATGAAGGAGTGTTGAACTTGGTGTTGGTGAAGGTGTGGGTGAAGGTGTGCCCGGTGGTCAGGTGAGGCATGCACGGTGAACGTGTAGCGCCCAATTTGTGCGATGCCTTGGCGTGGGTGTTTTGGCAACTCAGGTGAGCGCCCGCCCATCGTGCAAGTGTGCACGAAGACTTGTTGAAGTGTTGGGTTATGAACGGAGGTGTGTCTGGGTTGGAGGCGCCCATGTGTGGCGACTTTCAGGTGTGCCCGAATTGGGCAAACAACACGACAGTGCGACGAGGTGAACGTAGGATTGGTTAGTCATGCAGCAACCGTGTGGAGGTGCCAACGAGCTGGGCAACCGAGTTTGCCAAAGTTGTATATTTGGCTAAGTGTAAATTTTGGGGTTTCCCAAGATTTAACTTGTGCTTTGTAAAAATGAAAGATTGTATAATATATTGATATCGTGCAGACTCATATTGCAGGGAGTTGCCCCTCCATTTATACTATTGTGCATTTCTCTTGTATAATGCTGTTGATAATGAATGTGTATGGGTGTTCATTGGTATAAAGGCACATTAATAATACTTGGTAACGAAAATAAAACTAAGTATGGATTGTTAAGGCATAGTCTACAATCATAAGTATTGATGAAAAGAAAATGGTTGGTAGTGCCGCACCTCGCCTAGCACGGTTGGAAGACTATCGTAGGCTTGGGGGCGTGACAGTTGATATCAGAGCTCGGTTGGAGCTGGTGTTAGAGCAAGATGGCTCGTGATGAAGTGACAATGGAAGCAGGTACTTGCAGGTGAAGGAAGCTAGTTTCACATACAAGTGGAACAAGAGCTGGTTCATGGTTGCCAGGAACTGGGTGAAACTGGTGAAGTTGGAATCAGAGGTCGTAGAGTTGGGCAGGCAGTACTACGTGCTGTCTCACACCATTTGGAAATTTCTCAAGGATTGGCACGTGGGACTGCGTGTGGGCAAGTATACACGGTTTGGGCATCTGTGGACCAAACGAAGTATGAACTGGGGAAAACGTGCGACAAGGCATAGCAGGTTTGGAAAAATGTGAAGGGGAGCTCTTGCTTACCTTATACAAGTTGAAGCGGATGAAAAAGGAGAATCCCCAGATTCAAGAGAAGCTTGCAGTCTTGGAAAAGAATGTTGGAGACAAACTTCTTCAACTTTGATGGACAATGGAGCAAGATGAAGTTGCAGATTGTGCTGACAAGGAAGAAGAAGCCGTGGTAGTAGAAGATGTTGCAAACATGACCATGATGGAGGATGAGCTTGAGATTGATCAAGTTGGACCAGGATCGCGCAGTTTGTAGACATGTATGGATGAGGATACTCCCATGGAGGAACCTCATGATGTTGATTATGATGAAGTAAGCATTGATACTTGTGTTTCATTTGAGCATTTGGTAGATGGACCGTATGTAGGGAAGGGCAAAGCCAGTTTGTCGATGTCAGGGAGCACCTTGCCATGGATGTTTATGATGAGACCTTGTATGGAGAAGCAAGGATTGTTGACTGTTGCAGGACTTGTTGGGGTCGTTTGTGACCTTATGATAGAAGGTACAAAGGCCTGTGACAAGGGAGGAACATGATGATCATTGCAGGTGAATGGGTCATGCTTTAGTCACATTGGCTAAGTGCCTGGCATGACTCATGGATAGACTGGAGGGCACACACTTGAGTTGCTTGGGTGGACTTCTCATGGCCGAGACCAAGAGAAAGTCTTGGTGGACCCTTTGGTAGAGGAGCTATGATGGAGAGACTCATGTGATGATGATATGGTTGGGTGACCAAGTTCACTAGACCGAATATTGCAGACTTGGATAGGGATGACCGACTGTTGTGATGGGTCTACTTGGTTGGAATACATGGAAACTTAGTCATGGACATCAGGTTGGAGACATGGAGCATGGTAGTCTTATGCAGGGACATTATGTGGGAGCACTTGTAGAGGTGTCACTTATGGGCATCCAATGAGGAGTGCCAAAGCAGGGATGTTGTGCAAGTGAATTTGCTGATGTGACATGGAGACTTATTACTTATGAGCCGATGGAGATGTTGTGCACTCTTGTACAACAAGGCCATGGACTTGGATGGAGCTGTGAGCAGACTATGGGGCATTCTTACTACATGGAGAGCTGAGGCATCTTGCAGAGACCTTTGGGCCGAGACTTGTATGCTTGCTGAGATGTTGGTTGGGGATGGCTTATGGAGCTCATGATGACATGAGATTGTTGTGACTTTTGGGGACTTCATATATTGTTGACTTAGAGGATCTGATGCATTTAGGAGCTGAGGTCAGAGACTTTGATGCAGGATGGGGTGCATACTTTCAAGTACATGCATGGGGATGGCTTGAAAGAGTGACTTGATGTAGAGGATCGATATGAGACACTTTGGAGTGATGGAGTCACGATGATGATGATGCCCTGGTGGAAACACTTGGGCATGGGTTGAGCCAAGACTCAACTACTTTTGACACATGGGAGCTAATTGATCTATGATCATGGGCAGCACATGGATAGATGAGACAGGTGTATACTTGTTTCTATGGCAGACTTGAGGGATGACACATTGCAGATATGATGGAGGTAGCTTCATGGACTTGGATGTGGCACACTAAGAGTTGGAGTTTGATGAGATGGTCTCTTCATATTGAGGAGGCACACATATGGATGGTGTTGGGATAGATGTGGATGATTTCATGCAGCACATTGACACCAAACATCATGGACATCATGTTGCAGATAAGATGAGCACTACTTCATGGACCTGAGCATGGCTTACACTTATATGGATGGATTCTTGATCGAGTTGATGATGTGACAAGATGTTTTGAGAAACGGCTGATGGTGGCATGAGGATGTTCACTCTCATGGTTTGAGCGTGGAAGTTGGACTGATCACCCGACTAGTTCAAACATGGGGTCCGGACGTGTACAGAGATGTGCTATTATTTGTTGGAGTATCATGGAAACAGTTCACATGGGGATGAGACATGATGAGGTCGACACGATATGTTGCAGTGAGCATGTAGCTTGAGATGGAGGGGCTAGCCTTCCACGATGGAGAGCAGCATGTGGAGATTGTGACATGGTGGTTGATGATCATGGATTGAGATGATTTCTGATGTATGACATACTGATAGGAGTATACCTTGGTATGGAATTCTTTGTGACAGAGGGTTGTTGAGGTGAGACATGGTGGAGATGGTAGTTCTACATATGTTACAGGGATGGTTGCAGTATGTGGAGGAGTTGACATCATGGATGATCTTGGTGGATGGTTACCAGGATGGTATGTTGTCGAGGACGACAACGATTTCAGGTGGAGGAGGATGTAAAGCCTCTGGTTGTGCGACGCGGTTGGGCGCTGGGCGATCCGGGCACACGCATGGGTGTGCTGTGTTATACAACAGCTTGCGACAAGAGATGCGACGAAATGGTGAAGTGCGATGGCACTTATACATGGTTGAGCATTGAGCGGTGCGTTTGGAGGGCCGACTCACATGGAGGGCAGACCGACGTGTTTGCAAGGCATTCAAGGGGTGTGTGAACGAGATTTGGTGGTCCGCTGGGCGAGCCACCACCCCATTTGCGATGGGTATATATTGGACGCATTTGGAGAGCGTTCAACCATCGTTCAACATTCGATCACATATTTGCTACATGGAGTAGAGGCACAATCTTGTGTGCAGATTCTGGGAGCTGAAAGCGCAGATATACATGTGCCCATTCTTGGGTGGACGTGCACGAAGGAGCGTTGAACTTGGTGTTGGTGAAGGTGCGGGCAAAGGTGCGCTCGGTGGTTGGGTGAGGCGTGCACGGTGAATGTGTGGCACCCGATTTGTGTGACGACTTGGTGTGGGTGTCTTGGCGACTCAGGTGAGCGCCTGACCATCATGCAAGTGTACACAAAGACTTGTTGAAGTGTTGGGTTGCGAACGGAGGTGTGTCTCGGTTGGAGGCGCCCATGTGTGGCGACTTTGAGGTGCGCCCGAGTCAGGCAAATGACATGACAGTGCGACAAGGTGAACGAAGGATTGGTTAGTCGTGCGGCGACTGTGCGGAGGTGCCAACGAGATGGGCAACCAAGTTTACCGAAGTTGTATATTTGGCTAACTGTAAATTTGGGGTTTCCCAAGATTTAACTTGTGCTTGGTAAAAATGAAAGATTGTATAATATATTGATATCGGGCAAACTCATATTACAGGGAGTTGCCCCTCCCTTTATATTGTTGTGCATTTATCTTGTATAATGATGTTGATAATGAATGTGTATGGGTGTTCATTGGTATAAAGGCACATTAATAATACTTGGTAACGAAAATAAAACTAAGTATGGATTGTTAAGGCGTAGTCTACAATCGTAAGTATTGGTGAAAAGAAAACAGTTGATAGTGCTGCACCTCGCCTAGCATAGTTGGAAGACTACCGTAGGCTTGGGGGCGTGACACTCAAGGTGGAAATTACTGATTCATAGAGGTGCGGTGATTCTTCCAACTCTTCCTCTCAAATGCAACTAGGGGAATCAAACGTGGGTTCAAGCTTTGATACCATGTGGAGGTTTATGGTTACACCAAAACAGGCAGGTGTTGGTAAACGTTACAACCCAGTAACTAGGATCCCGGAGTGGACATTACTGATTCATAGAGGTGTAGTGATTCTTCCAACCGTCTTAGCTGCAACATTGGTCCTTTACCTTAGGAAGAGGTCATAAAGCCTTCCAATTCCTCCTCTTCATCGGATGATTCCTCAGAACTACTATCGGTTTCAGGGTTGTCGATGATAAAGAACTCCCACGCTAATTGTCTACAGAGTTTCCCCTCTCCCAACAATGTATATCTTCTCGCAGGGCCGTTTCTTGTTGACGACCAATCTCGCTGTAGCAAGTGCTACCATAAAAATATGTTAAACGTGAAGGACAAATAATTGCTGGAGCGGCTGCAACGGTTATTGAAAATATATCACCTCAGAGGAAGAAGTAAGAGAGAATATATAAGATGACGGTAACTAAAAGCTTATTCAAATGATGGGCAACGAAGAACATTTCTATGGAGGATGATGACTATTCCTTCAATGTGTAGGGAAGAGATTATAAATGCAGGTACGCAAATTGAATATCGAGGGTTTTGCGTTCTTGTTTTGGATTGAAATTGTAACATGTCGCTGGCTTCGGACATGTGGAAATTCACCGCAACTTTCCGAATTCGGTAGCGACCTTGACGAATTCGGTGGCCACCTTTACTAATTAACAACTGTAATATTTGATGTACCAGGTTACATTAATCAACGAGATTAATATGATTAAATGAGAATGAATAAATGTTGGAATCATAATTTAAACTGTCGTGGAGCGACGATGACCACATCATACTGCTTCCAGAAAACCTTCATTTGAGCTCCCTGCGATGCAATCAAGTCGCAGATCGCATATCGCACATTTTCTTGTTAACCTTCATTGTGTCCCTTCTATTGTCGGTGATTGCAATTTCGCGATGCAATCTAATCGCATATCGCAAATCGCATGTTTCAAACAGTTATGGCAGCGGCGGCACATATTTTTTCTTTCCCTTCGATGCGATGGTGCGATGTTGTGATGGGCCTCGCATTAAATTCAGATAGGATATTTTCAGCCGTGTACTTAATGATATTTACGGCGGTTGGTAAATGTAGGTGAAATTTTTAATTTTATTGTTTTCTATTTTACGGAAGTATGGGCATAAGTAACACGTATGAACGATATTTTTTGTGTTTTTCATTATATATATGAAAATTCAATGGCAGATATACAGAGAGAGCAGAATTAAAAAGGAGAGTCTTTTTTTTCTGCAACACACAGCAATGCTGAAACTCTAATTTTTTCTGAGATAGTGAAATTAGTTTTTGGAATTGAAGCGTTCCTGTTGTAATCCCTCTGAGTAGAGGAAGATTATTTTGTAATACTTTTTTCTTTTGTTATGATTAAGATCCTGAATTAAAATAACAGAGCGTTGTTCTCTGTGAAATTTCTTTTGTGTTTGAAATCAACATAAATTTTCCAACATGGTATCAGAGCTGGTCTAGGCACTCAGTGAGTTAAAAAAAAAACAAAGTTTGTTTTTCACTGTAGGAGCTGTAAGAAGCTTATTGATCAGATTTTTTTTTCCAATAGAGAAAGTTTTTTGCTTATTTTTAATTAAACAGACAGTATCTCTTCTTTACCTATACAGAGTTAAGATGGCAGATGCTGGAACAGGTTTGACAAATTCCCAACTGCCACAGTTTAATGGGAAAAATCACAGTTATTGGTCCATAACAATGAAAGCATTGTTTGCTTCTCAAGGAATATGGAAGCTGGTTGAAACTGGCTATGCCGAACCTGCAGATGCAACAACGTTGGCTACTTTGACAGTAGCAGAAAGAGACCAGTTGAAGAGCGACAGGAAGAAGGATGCCAAAGCCCTCTTTTTTCTCTTTCAATCGGTACATGAAAGTGTTTTTCCACGGATTGCAGCAGCAACAAAATCCAAGGAGGCATGGGATATTCTCAAAACTGCCTATCAAGGCATGGAGAAGGTGAAGACCACAAAGTTACAGATGTTGATGAGAGACTTTGAAACACTCACATGAAGAAATCTGATACAATAGATTCATTCTTCACTCAGGTTATTGGGTTGATAACCCAGATAAAATCTCATGGTGAGATTCTTGAAGAAAGAAGGATTGTAGAGAAAATCTTGAGAAGTTTACTCTCAAGGTTTGAATCTATTATGGTAGCAATAGAAGAAACAAAATATCTTTCACAATTCACAGTAGATGAACTGAGTGCTTCTCTTATGTCTCATGAACACAGACCGAGTAGAGGAACAGATTCCTCTTTTAAGCAAGCATTCAAGACTCAGATGTCTTTCGGCCAAGGAAAAGGTCGAGGCAGAGCAAATAACAGAGATCGTGGAAGAAGCCAAAAGAGAGGAAAATATTATCCTGCAAGCACAAGCGGAAGGAGCTGCAATCAGAACCAAGATGAAGGTTCAAGCAAACAGCAAGCTCATGGACAAAGGTATGACAAATCCCAAGTCCAATGTCATTATTGTAAGAAATATGGGCATTATGCCAATGAATGTAGGAAAAATAAAAATGACATGAATGGTAGGAAAAATTCTAATTTTGCAAATGAAGAAGATAAGAATCCAAAGAATGCGTTGTTAACATGTAACATTGCACAAGACAAACAAGAAGATTTTTGGTTCTTAGACTCAGGTTGTAGTAATCACATGACTGGAAATATTGCAATGTTTTCCAATGTGGATGAAGATGTGAAATCTGAGGTAACAACAGGAACTGATAGTAAGATATCTGTCAAGGGTAAGGGCAGAGTCAGTATCCGAGCAAGAAATGTAGAACAGATGATTGTGCGAGAGGTATACTATGTACCTGGTCTAAAATGTAATCTTTTGAGCATTGGACAGCTCATTGACAAAGGTTACAACGTGTTCTTCAAAGATGATATGTGTACAATCAGAGATATACCTCCAACTAAGAAGATCATTGCACAGGTGAAAATGACCAGCAATAGAATGTTTCCTCTCAAACTCAGGGCAGATTTGAAGGAAGGAAGAACTATTGCGGCTGTAACACAAGAAGTCTTTCAAGAACAAGTGAAATATGTGAATTGGTTGTGGAACTTGAGATTTCGACATCTCAATTTTGGAGGCTTGAATCTGTTGCACAGAAATGGAATGGTAAAGGGATTGCCATTGATTGAAAAACCGGACAGCCTTTGTGAAGGTTGCATCTTGGGCAAGCAACACAAAGAAAGTTTTCCAGCAGGAAAGAGTATAAGGGCAAAATCACTCTTGGAAATTGTTCACTATGATGTGTGTGGACTGATGCAAATACCATCATTTTCTGGAAATAGATATGTCTTAACTTTCATTGATGATTACACTAGAAAGACATGGGTGTATATGCTGAAACAGAAGAGTGAAGTGTTTGAGAAATTCTGCCACTTCAAAACTCTTGCTGAGAAGCAGTGTGGGCATTATATCAAAATGCTCAAAACAGATAGAGGAGGAGAGTACATCTCCAAAGAATTTCTGTGTTTTTGCAGAGATAATGGCATACAAAAGGAGTTCACCACACAGTATACACCTCAGCAAAACGGTGTTGTCAAAAGAAAGAATAGGACCATTCTTGACATGGTATGAAGTATGCTAAAGGAAAAACACTTGCCGCATGAGTATTGGGCAGAAGCTGTCACTTGCACAGTTTACATCTTGAATAGATGCCCAACTAAATCTGTCATGAACAAAATACCAGAATAAGCATGGAGTGGTCAAAAGCAAACTGTCACTCACATGAGAGTATTCGGCTATGTAGCTTATGCACATGTACCGGATCAACTAAGGAAAAATCTTAATAGTAAGGGGGAGAAGTCTGTATTTATTGGCTATTGTGATGAGTCAAAAGCATACAAACTCTATAATCCATCCACTAAGAAATTGATTGTAAGCAGAGATGTGCAGTTCATTGAAGATGAAGCTTGGGATGGAAGCTTAGAGAAGACAGTGAATGTGAAGACAATTATGTCTCACGAAGAAGAAGAGGAAGGGACGGCAGCAAATAATCCTTCCTTGGTGGCTCCTCCTCCACCACAGCAAGTACAACAAACCACACCACAAGCTGGAATTCGAACAACCTTAAGAATTCAAGGAAGTGTTTTTTCAAGCACACCACAAGGATCAGAAATACCCTCAAGTTCGGATGGAACTTCAAGCACACCAAGAAGACCAAGATTCAGAAATCTGAATGAGATTTATGAGCAAGGAGAGGTAAGTAACAATACCGGTCTGAATTCATTATTCGCTTTGTATTGTCATGTTGATGACCCAATTCATTTTGAAGATGCTGTAAATGAAGATAAATGGATTGAAGCAATGAATGAAGAAATTGGTGCAATTAAAAGGAGTAAAACATGGGAGTTAGTGGACCTCCCTGAAGGCAAAGATGCCATTGGAGTTAAGTGGGTCAATAAAACCAAAAATAATGCTGAAGGCAAGATTGACAGGCACAAAGCAAGACTTGTTGTGAAAGGCTACAAGCAGCAACAAGGGAAAGACTATGATGAAACCTTTGCACCAGCAGCAAGGATGGAAATAGTGAGGACAGTGTTGTCTATTGCAGCACAACACAAATGGAATATTTATCAGATGGATGTTAAATCTGGATTCCTAAATGGAGTGTTAAAAGAAGAGGTTTATGTTGAACAACCTCCAGGCTATGAAGTTGAAGGCCAAGAGCATAAAGTGTGCAAACTAAAGAAGGCTCTTTATGGGCTGAAGCAAGCTCCAAGAGCATGGTACAGTAGAATAGATGCTTATCTGATTGAGAATGGATTTGATAAGTGTGATGGTGAACCCACACTCTACATAAAGGAGAATGACGGTAAGATTCTTATTGTTGTTTTATATGTAGATGATTTGACTTTTACTAGCAATGATGCTTCTCTCATTGCTCATTTTAAAGCAGTCATGAAAAGTGAATTTGAAATCACTGATTTTGGCTTCTTAAGATATTTTCTTGGAATTGAAGTAGACCAAAGTGAAAATGGTGTTTTCATTTCTCAAGATAAATATGTAGAAGCAGTGTTGAAAAGATTTAACATGTAGAACAGCAAGGCAACTGTGACTCCAACTGTAGTGGGGTTGAAAATGACCAAAGAAGACAATAGCAAGGATTTTGATCCAAAATTATACAAGATCATAGTTGGGAGCCTTGTGTACTTGACTGCAACTAGGCCAGACATTATGCACGCTGTGAGTTTAATCTCGAGATTTATGGAAAGACCAAAAGAGACTCATTCGCACGCAGCCAAGAGGATTCTAAGGTATGTAAATGGAACGAACGGGTTTGGTATTTTATACTCCTCTTCTGAAAGTTTCATGTTGACAGGATACACTCAGAGTGATTGGGCTAGAAGTGTTGATGATAGGAAAAGCAGATCGGGATATGTGTTTCATATGGGATCGGGAGCCATCTCATGGGCTTCCAAGAAGCAACCAGTTGTGTCTTTGTCAAGAGCAGAGGCAAAGTATGTGGCAGCAACAGCACTAGCATGCTAAGCAGTGTGGCTGAGAAGAGTTCTCAGAGATTTGTGTCATGAACAAGAAAAGGGCACAACCATTTACTGTGACAATAGCTCAACAATAGCATTGTCTAAAAACTATGTTTTTCATAAAAGAACAAAGCAAATAGATACCAAATTTCATTTCATACGTGAATTGGTTAATAATGTGAGATTGTTTTGCAGCACTGCAGAACAGAGGATGAGCTAGCTTACATCTTGACAAAACCATTGGGAAAGAAAAATTTTGATCATTTCAGGAAATGTATGGGTATGCGGAAAACCCAGCAGTTGAAATTAAAGGGGAGTGTTGGAATGATAATTTAAACTGCCGTGGAGCAATAGCGACCGCAGCATACTGCTTCCAGAAAACCTCCATTTGAGCTCCCTTCAATGCGATCAAGTCGCAGATCACATATCGCACATTTTCTTGTTAACCTTCATTGGGTCCCTTCTATTGTCTGCGATTGCGATTTCGCGATGTGATCTGATCGCATATCGCAAATCGCATGTTTCAAACAGTTATGGCAGCGGCGTCACATCTTTTTTCTTTCCCTCCGATGCGATGGTGCATTGTTGTGATGGGCCACGCATTAAATTGAGATAAGATATTTTCAGCCGTGTAATTAATGATATTTACGCCGGTTGGTAAATGTAGGTGAAATTTTTAATTTTATTGTTTTCTATTTTACGGAAGTATGGGCACAAGCAACAGGTATGAAAGATATTTTTTTGTGTTGTTCATTATATATATGAAAATGCAATGGCACATATACAATTAAAAAGTAGAGTCTTTTTTTTGCAACACACAGCAGTGCTCAAACTCTAATTTTTTATGAGATAGTGAAATTAGTTTTTGGAACTGAAGCTTTCCTATTGTAATCCCTATGAGTAGAGTAAGACTATTTTGTAACAGTTTTTTTTGTTATAATTAAGATTCTGAATTAAAATAACAAAGCATTGTTCTCTGTGAAATTTCTTTTGTGTTTGAAATCAACAGAAATTTCCAACAAGCAAAATATATTTCTCAGGGAAAGCTTTATTTATGGAAAATATATTTCTCAGAGAAACCTTTCTTTATTATGCTATAGAGATATAAATAAATCTATAAATCTTATTTGTTATGCTATAGGCTTATAAATATGTCTAAGCAGTATAGGCTTATAAATATGTCTAAACAGTATATACTTACTAAGAGATAATGTATTTGTTTTTATTCAACTATGAGCATATATTGCCTAAAACATTTATAAATCTATAACATAACAAATAAAACTCACCCTCCCCTCACATGCAAGAATCCAAGATGCCTCCATCAAATAACAATACAGATGTTTATTTGATCATTTACTTAATATAATAGAGATGCCACAATTTATATCACAGTGACCAAACCAGCAATGGAGACTGGCCATTTACAACAACATAAGAAAATAACGATGTCACAATTTATCTCACAGTGACCAAACCAGCGGTGGGGCCAAATGAATTATGACAAGTTTTAATACAGATGTTTATTTGCTCATTTACTCAAAATAATAGAGATGCCACAATTTATATCAAAGTGACCAAACCAGCAATGGAGACTGGCCATTTACAACAACATAAGAAAATAACGATGTCACAATTTATCTCACAGTGACCACACCAGCGGTGGGGACCAAATGAATTATGACAAGTTTTAAAAGGTTTCCCCACTGTTAAAAAATTTTGAACTTATATCAACAGCTAACGATTCTTTTTAATAGTTTAATAAAGTCGCGAGGGTCCACAGCCCATTTCACGTAATCTCGTGTAACAAAAACAGCTGGAGCCACGTGAATTCATGGGCAAATGCCAAAAAAAAGGATAACACGCATAGATACTCTGCAGATATATTTTATTGAAGGGTGAAGGATTTCATTCCTGGTTAAATTTGTTTTCCATAATCTTTATATTAAAATGGTTGATTTTCGTGATTTTTACTATTTGGTTCATTATTTTTTATGTTCTAAATGGATTTAACATGGAGATGATTGTCGTGTTTGATAGGCGTTAGAATTTCTCTACTCTAACAAATATGACTTTCTTAATAGATTTGATAACCTGTTTGTTTTTACACAGTTGACTTTGTTTCGAATAATTTTATCAACTTTTATGAAGCATAATTCGTCCAATCATTCAGTATCATCGGAGAAAAAATAGTGAAAGTTCAAAAAAAGAAATTTAACCTTAACATTATGCATAAAAGTAAATATCACTCATTAAGTTGAAAAAAAAATTATAATCCCCAAAAAAAATAAAAAATATGTATTTTTTAATTATTGTTAATAGTATATTATTTTGAATATTTAAAATATTTTAGGCAGTAATTACATTGGAAGAGTTTGATCTACTCTTTTCAAATTAATTAGTGTGTTTCATCATCTTGTTTTGATGATGAATCCCAATGATGGGTTCAAAACCCTCAAACTAATTCCTCTAATGTGATTTTTACAGAAAATGTTTTAAATATTCAGTATTTGGAACACATAAGTTTGAATTTGAGTATATTGTTTTACTTTCTTAATAAAATATAATATTATTTTTAGTGAGTTAATTTTGTTTTAATAAATATTAAATTTATTCAAAAAATTAGTATCATTGGCTGTTTTTTAATTATTGATAGTAATATATTATTAATTTTTTTTTATAAAAACATAGACATTGTTTAAAGAATAATGAAACATCATAATCATATTGTAATTTTTTTAAATATAAATTTGTTCTTTGTATTCATGTGTTATTAAAAAGTTACATTTTAAGTTTTTTCCCCTTTTCACGAATGTAATATTGGAAATTAATCCTCTTTAACCTATTAATTCATATATTTGTTAAGTTAATTGTAAATATCACTAGCCTCAATCTATCTTAACTAGCCTCAATCTATCTTAACTCCATATTTATGGAGTGCTAAAAAGAATTAAAACACCCAATGATGCACCAACATTTACTTTTACTAAGATTTATTTATTATTCTTAATTTTATTTTGTTTAACCTAAATTATTGAAACAATTAGGCTAACACCTGTTGTTAATTATTAATTAAAAGATTTTGTTCATACTGCAAGTTAAATTAATTATTTAAAACAGTTACAAATAATTCCCCCCTCTTTTCTTGCAAAAAAGAAAATGACAGAACTTAAAGGGGTTGGGAAAAAGGGAAAAAGGACTATAATGTGATTATTGTTGGAAATAAAGGAAAACTGACTATGATGTGATTATTCTTCTTAGAGCTGGACAATTTAGCTAGTGGGAAATAACTGTGATAACATCTATAGGGTGGGGGACATAGTAGTGATGCCCAAGGACTATTGTATTCACTATCAAGAGTTGGAAGAGCTCATAGACTGATTCTTTGACTTAATTGCCAAATCCTAGGCTGGGTGGAGAGACCCTTCAAAAAAGAGTTACTGCATAATTCACAATCAAGACAGGACAAGTTACCTGCATAATTCACAATCAAGACAGGACAATAAATAAATAATGTTACTATGTTCAATGATCATCATTAAGAAAAGATAAATTATCTTCTTTTACATAATGAGCAAGTTAACATATTAGTTAATATTAATGAGCAAGTTAACATATTAGTTAATATAGTTAACATATTAGTTAATATTATTAATGAGATTCTATATATTATCTTTAGATATACCTCAATGCTTTCAGAGTTTTACATGCCATCAATGCATAAAAGAAATGATAACCATATTTTACTTGCACAACAATAATTTATTACAGCAGTTATTCTAAGAATCATTAAACAAGTGAATTACAGTAGAAGAATCAATATCCACTTTTTACTTTCTTAATATAGCTGCATGACTGGAATCTAAACAGTTCTCTGGAGAATTATACATCAATATGAAAACTATCGATTTCTGGAATTGCCTAGGTACCTCTCTATCTAACCATAACAAGAAAAACATATACAGAATGACGAAATCATTCAACTTATATTTTGTATTTCAAACAAATGATATCCGCTAGAGTTTGTAGGCTCTCGGTAGAGTTCCGGGAAGAACCCCCGAGCCCTTTACCGAGGGCATGTTTCAACCTTAAACATTCAGAGATTGCTAGCTCTTGAACATAGCAGAAAAGACTAGATATGCCTAATAAATAAATATAATGATCAAGCATGGAACATCTGTAAGCTAGTGCAAGTCACAATCGGTCAAACTAAACCACAAGGATGAATCCAGACCACAGTCTACACCACGAACTGTTAAACCATCGATTTAGACAAAATGTGAATAAGAATAGCCATCCATATATATATATATATATAAACCTCTAGAAAAGAAGTGTACATTGAAAATGTTCATGCAAAAACCCTTAATGGAAATTCATTAAAAACTACTATCAGGCCTCTGACGAATTTTCCTTGAAGGCCATCATCCCACAATAATAACAAATTACATTTTAAATCACCGTCGTAGCATTTAGCCGACAAGGGTTTCAAAGTTCAGAATAAACAAAATTCGTGTAGTTCCTTAGACAACAAAAGTCTGTCTCTAGAAACGAAAATGCCATGATAAACCAGAATAAAGACCAACGTGAAAACAAAAACAATGATGATGGGTGAGAGCGTAGTCTGTCTCCATAAACCCCTAGCCAGATATGGATTTTCACTTTGTGGCCAGTCGTACCTTACATAGGAATGAATTACAACTTGGGACTGAGAGTAAGCATGGAACCGATCTGAACGAATGCATTAATACCAACAAAATCCTTGCGTTAGGAAAGAAATTTTCACTTGAGAGGTCTGTCGAAGCCCGAGCTGCAAAGTATACATGTTGGAGCAGTTTGCCTTTAGCAAATGCTTGAGGGTAAATTTCTATAATTCATTTGTTTTCTAACATGTGTCTTACCTGAGGTTGTCGCATGAACCAGATGCGTTCCTCTGGGAATTCGAGTCCATCCATTAACGACTTCACCTATTGCCTGAGGGCAATTAGAAACCTCAGAAACCTGCATACTAATCTTACAACAGAAATGTACAACAATTACTAACCAAGAAGCTTAAAAGAATGTCCATGGATTACGAACAAGAAAGGATTCGACAACGCCTTTGTCGCCATAAGAGGATACATGTAAGCTCGATGAGACAGACATTGCAGAGAGATTGCCCAAAACATCTCCTGGTCACCTTCTGTCACTCCCACTGTTGCAGAGCAGAGTAGCAACCCTGTAACATGACCAAATAACCCAAACCCTGCCCAACCTGTGCATTATTTCATCGAATAAACCCCAAATCATGAAGGTTGTAGATCTGACCCAATTCAACAGTGCAGATCAAGCCATGTGTCGGAGTTAAGTCCCTCGTAGTCCATCCCATCGACTTTACTGGCATGGCAAAGGTACCTAGGGGTTCTCTCCGTTTGCATGATGAAACGCCGTCAAGCGTATGCCAGCGAGGAGGAGCCTTAATTATTGCAGGAATGAGTGTAGACAGTTATTAACCATTGTTGTCAGCACATAACCTTGGTAATTTCATTCTTTTGGTGTAAATAATTTATGTATTTATGGTTTAGTTGCTTAGCATGTTACAATGTTTACTTAAAAATAGTTTTCGTCTTTGAAAGATTTGAATTCAATTTCAAGTTAATATAGATCTAGGTTTCTTTACTTATTAATTGTAATTATAATTATTTTATTTATTTTTATTTTTATTTTATTTTAATCTAGTCAAAATGTTTAAGGGATATTACATTACATTACATCTCTACTATTCTACTATATTGGGGAAGTCTCTTTCAACACAAAATATTTCACAATATGGTGATTACCAATTACACTTACACAGCATTTCAATTAATTTAAAAATAATAAATTTGAATTTAAGTATTTAGAGGTAGTTATAACATGGAAATTGTCTTAGATGAATGACTTACTTAATGCACTAGTTTTTATATCATGTCTCAAATATACTAAAGTATTAAAAAATATTTTTTTCTAAAATAAATTAATATAACTTAGAATATATTAAAGTAATTTATGTTGAAGATATTGTTAAAAATTATATAAAAAAATTGATTTATTAGTTATTTAAATTATTCCATTTTTAATTGTTTGAAATTTCAACTTTTCAATTAATTAAAATTAATTATTTATCTTATATTAAAAATTTGTCATAGCCTAGGTATTAAGATTAACCACAACCATCCTTGACAATTAAATATTATAGTTTGAAATTAACATTTTATATATCATTAGTTCACCATAGAATTCCTATCATACAATATGCAAAGTATAATAATATCATTTATGTGCTTATCTATTCACTAGACAACCCCTTGACTTTGAACTTCACCCTAGAAATCCATAGAACACATTCACCTAAATTTAATTATTTAATTTTAAAAGATTCAACTCTCATCATTATAACTATACATTTACAATTTATACATAATGAGATCCAATAAACATTAGTGATTAAACTCAATATATTACAAACAAGTATTAAACAAAATCATTACCTAATACCATTAATCTATTATTCTTCTCAATGACACTGATTCTTTAGTTTATTTCTTAAATCATTAAAAAAAAACTTAAAAAAAAAAAATATTTTTTAAGTGATTTTAGAAAAAAAATCCAAAATGCAAAGATCTAATGAACCAACAATTGTGTTAAGTTTCAACAATTGTGTTAAGTTTCCCTATATCTTGCATGATAAATGTTTCTCCAAATATTCGAAGATACAAATTCTACATCTCATGGATATTGCATGAATGATGCAAAATAGAAAAATAGAGGTGATATTCTCATAAAATTTGACAAAGAAAAGTGTCATCATAGAGACATCAATGTATCTATAAATATTAAGGAGAATTTGAAGGGTCGTGAGCAAAGAGGGTTTATCAATCTAGAGAATAAATAGGTTGATTTGATGCTGTAGACAAACTCAGTGATCAAATTCAGAACTCGCGATGCCATAATCATAATTATAGGTTTTTTTATATTAAAAGGTCCATGTTGTGCAAGATCATATTTGAATATAATAAAAGATAGGTTTGGAAATTCCATTGAACTAATTGATAAAAAAAAATTATCTGAGATAAAGTCACTAACATTTTCTTTTTATAAAAGAAACTAAAAATGTTCATTATGGTGTCCTGTTAGAGGTGTCTTGTTAGATAAAAATATATAATGTATGGAAAATAAATGGCATCTCAATTATTTGAGAAGAAACATTAACTGGGAAGAATTTAGCTTCTTTCCATGCCATGCTATAGGATATTACTAAAAGAATTTTAAATTTTAAATAAAGTGAATCAAAATGCAGGTATAAATACATTTTTTTATTTATTTTTCTGAAAATAGGTTAATTCATGTTTTATTTAATAAATGATATATTTTTCTAAGGAGAAGATATTTTTTTTGTCAAATTTCCCCTAAGTCACACTAATGAATGCACAATCATCCTTACATAGGAATGAATTACAACTTGGGACTCATAACACTATTATGTTGTTTAAATGGTGACCTTTCTTCTTAAGCTTTCTATTATTTTTTACTTTTCATAAATGACAACATATGGTCCTCCTTTTTATTTGAAAATTAATATTTGAAAAGTGAAGGAATAATTTAGTTGGGAAAGGAAATAAACAAAATGAAAATTTGGAAATAATGACCATAAGAAAACATTTATTGATATTAAGAGTTGAATTTAGTTTTCACTTATATCTTCAAGGGAAACCTCAACATAAGAAATGATCTAAATGAAATAGTATTCATTGATAAAACAATTACATAGTACTACTACCGTATGTAGTTTCTACTTAATAAAACCCTAAGTACATATTGGACGTTTTTTAATGAAACCTTAATGACTAAGTAGTGGACCTTCTCTGATGATACCACTTAAATTTGTCGATTCCACACTCTACTACGTTGACTTTATTTTATAAAAATCCCCCATAATAATTTAAGAAATATTTTCTTCTCCTAACCATGTGAGTTGGAATGGAACCATAATGTGTTTTCCTCGTCATAAATCATCACTATCTTAAAAAGTTTGAGATGAGGAAACTCATAGATATTATCTAGTGATTTCCATATTTCATATTCAAGTTGCATCTCCTTATATTGGATCAAAACATCTTAGATAGTGAGCTAGTGTTGGCACAAAATTTGGACAAGAGGACTAGGGTTCAACCACTGGTTGCTAGCAAAAGTTTATGCTATAATCTACCACATTGTTGGTTTTTCAATTCCTTAATGAGGGAGAAATATCACACTCAAGGCATGCCAAGACACCGAAGGAAGAATGGATTGAAGGATGAAGTTGAGGATATATCACTGAACACATCATTTTCTACTCAAACAATTATATACCATTTGTGAAAATGCTCAAAACTTTATACATATTTAAACAGAAGACCCTACAAGAATATATACTAGGAAATACATCGAATCATAAAAATAAAACTCTTAAGAGAGGCACATAATTCATAACCATTCCATACACAACCATGCAAAATTATCCCCACAAGACCTTCTTTATTATTATGAGAAGTGGATCATTACATCAATTGATAACAAAAGAGCACGCAGTCTCTCTCTTCCCACTTGATCCTTGCAGCTTTATAGATTTTCCTCCAATATCAATCCCTCGATTCAGTCCACTTTGATCACTTTGATTCTGCTCACTTGATCCAACCCATTTTGACAAAACCTACTGCTTTAGTCCACATCTCTTTAATGTTTTCAAATCCAATGCATAGATCCATCTTTCACAACCTTTCCATGTCCCAAAATAATTTCTTTTAACTTCTTCCTACTGTTTTCCCTTTTATTTTCATAGCTTATGGCTTATTTGAACACTTAATCTTATGCTTGCGT